>QANZ01020069.1:22859-41633 GCA_003254925.1 Chamaecrista fasciculata
TCAAAATCAATCAATTTACCAATGGAGCAAGAAGAATTCTTTTTTCACATCAGAGTCCTCATGATATTTATGGTGGCATGCTGTATAGTATTTATTTGCTGGGCTAAAAGCTCAGAAATCAAGAAATTCATTTATTCAAAATTGCCAGAAAGCATGCAAGAAGGATTGCCAAAGTAAACAAGACTCGAATTCAAGATCTTATCTGCAAACAAATTTTCAGGAGAATCATAACTCCAATATATATATATATAAAGAAAATACATTCTTAGGACACCATGGAAGATCATTAAGGGAAGAAGACGACCTTTTATATAAGGAGCAATTTAGATATTTTTTAGTGTACTATTGGTGAAGTAGAGAGAGAGAGAAATGAACTATTTGGTGAAGAAAGGAACAAGTAGAGAGAGAAAGTGGATCCCATTGATACTTCCTCTCTCTAACCTATTCATATCTCTCTCAACATTTTACCCTATAGAGGATTTAAATTAATATAAGGAAATATGACTATGAGGAAGAAAAAGCTTCCATGGCAGAAAGAGAAAAGAAGGAGGCAGTCCGCCACTAAAAGGAGGAACTGCCACTATATGTATATTAGAATATATACATAGTGTTGTGAAAGAAAATAAAAAGAGAAATGCAGCGACAAAAGTCGTCCTAGCTTTCAGTTCTATAATGACAAGCACAGTTTGTAATTGTCTTCAGTAAGCTCACATACTTGATTATTTTCATTTCAATGTTCAATTCATCCTGAAATAATAATTGAAAGAATTATATTTATGTTTTTACTCCATCTTTTACTTTTTGGCGATTTCTTGCACTTTCTTTAATTTTATCAATTTCAAAAATGTTGATAACTCATAACTTAAATTAATCCTATTTTTGCAACATCATCATCTTCTTCTTCCCTTTTAATCATCTCTCCTCTATCTCAGAAAGAAATGCTTCCTCACATACCTAGATCTTCAATTTACTCATTTCCAGCACAAATTCATGCTAAAGTTTAGAGAGTAATTACTTGTCAAAATACAAAGTAATACCCAAATCTTCAATGCCACAGATAAATAGCGAGATTGTCAAAGATGAGCTATATTAGCAATTCATTATCTTCTTAAGCATACTTTGAGCTATATTAGCAATTCATTATCTTCTTAAGCATACTTACTCATAATCCATACCGTTATTGATAGACTGAAAGACAACATAACCTTGAATTAGAGATCAAGCTAACATCATCTAACTACAAATCTTTTATAGTAATCCGCTTAACAAAACTTCTGATACACTCGGATATTCAATAATTAGACATAAACGCCAGAAGCAAGTAGGAGGAACAAGGAGCCAAAACCCTGCCAAGAAAGATGATTTGGTAAGTTTCTAAATATTAAAGCAAGAAGCATAATGCCAATGATAATATGGTATGATAAAGGTAATACAGATGATACACACCAAGAAGAATGACGCCACAGCTGCAGTTGTCAGCTCCTTAGCAAGAGAACGGCTTTTCCGGGACGAAGTTGTTTCATATCTGCATAAAACAGATTAATCAAAATATATGACCAAAAAAAAACTGAGAAATTGTCACCTGAATACCCAGAGTCTATGAAACTTAAAGGTTACAACTTCTAGATTGCAAAAACTCTTGGTTGAGTATAAAAATTTTTAATATCACTAAGTACTATTTGAAAAGTGTGAACAATAGAGCAGAAGTTAGGACTCTTCAAAATGATCTAATTTCCCTTAAATGGGATTAAATATTTGAATGTGGAAAGACAAAAAGGGGAAAACAAATATGCATGCTATTGTTCAGGGCAGAGGCAATTAGAACAAGGTTGCTGATAAAGGACTTCGGAACATATGCTGATATGCTACTGACTGGCAGACAAACACTTGGATCTAATCCTCTTCAATGCTTTTATTAGATATAAGATCATTCACTAAAATAAAATCACCAACAGATATGTTAGTTGACAGGTTCATCTCTCAATTTAAAGCATCCTAAGAAAACATATCTACAGTACAGAGCTCTAACAATTCTTCCATTTCATGGGCACCTTTTGTTTAACTTTAAAATTTAACATTTTAATGCTAGCCCCTGCACTAGAGAAAACACAAAACAGGCAGGCAAAAAGCCAAAAACTGTTTTTTTTCCTTTCTTGATACCACCACTGTCAATGTCAGGCTCAACCATCAAGTGAAATTAGTATCACCAAATTTATACATAATTCTCAAAGTGCTCTGTGTTAACTTAATTTTTTGTTATCTCCATGTAATATCATTCTACAAGTATTTTTTACCTTCCAAAAACTTGATACTAAATCTCTCTAAAAAAAATACACATTTTATTTTAATGAAATCCTATGGTTCCAAAGTCCAAAAATTAATCTTACCCTCTATACATCTAGAGGCCCAAGCAAGTAATTTGCTGCCCAATGAGGCAATGACAAAGAGGCTTCTAAATTTAAACAACTTGTCCATCTCAATCTAATTTTGGTTTTAGACTTTAGTTGTACTGCTAGCACCACCATATCTCCTAAATGATCAGATTTTCTCATTACCTCCAGAAGCAAGGCAGTAGTTAGTTAGCAGTTACTTTTTACTTGACCCTAGTAAGCCTTGATGACCATTAACCTCCCACATCACCATTACGAGTATAATATTCTTAAAAATACAATGTTTGTCATTCACAGTTGAAGGCTTAGAAGGGTCCTTGTACCAGAGAACAACCTTTTTAGCGACTACTTGAGTTATAAAGTATCCATTTTTGTAGGTATATAATCCATGTTGTACTTGTATCATATCCGTATTTGACAATCTAAAACTTGATAGAGTAATTTTGCTTTAGAAAGTAGTAACAATATAAAAAACTGCTATACCCAAATCGCTACAAAAGTCTATGAATAAGACTACTAGCCCAAGAACTACAAATCTATGCTCTATCGAATCCCAAAATTCTTAAACATCTAAACCCTTGCAGGTTAATTTCCTGGATTTATACAAATCCTCCCTAAAAAATTCCCAGCGAGTGAATCGTGAAATCAAATGTGAATTACTGAACAACAACCTAAGATTTAAAGTCAAGAACATATCCAAATCATTGCGCGATCAGATCGGACTTACATGAAGAAAGAGGCGGTCAAGAAGAGGCCGATCGCGAGCATGAACACAGACAGTGTCGGGTACCACGAAACGGCAACGGGACTGGTAATGGGTTTCGCAGCCTTTGAGAAAAAGAGAGAGAGAGAGAGAGAGAAATGGAAGCACACGGTAAAACGAAGATTCCAGATAAAAAGGAAATAATGGAGAAACAAGAAAAACCCTAGAAATGAAATCTGAAAAAATTAGGGTAAATTAGAGAGGATTACCATGAGAGAAACGAAGAAGAAAGACAGATCTCGCTCGTTGTTGAACAAAGTGCTGATGAGACCCAAGCAGCTTATGGACGCAAAACGCACTCTTCACTCAGCGAAATTGACTTTTTGTCTTTATATATTTATTATTTAANTTGATGGGTTATAATTTACCCAACCCATTTATGACCCACTACTTAAATGGTTGGGTAATGGTTGGTTATAAGACAGTTGGGTTGGGTTGGGTTATTGGGTTGGGTCATATTTTGCCAGCCCTATTATCTAGGGACTAAAATGAAAACTTTAAAAAAGATTTGGGGCCAATATGTAATTTTTACATAATTTGTTATGGTTAAAATTGCAAAATAGCTCCAAAGAATACCAAAATGTTGAATTTTTACTTTATATTTAAATTATTGTAAGATATTAATGTGTATTTGATGAATATGTATATTTGAAAATGTATCTTTTAAGTAAACCGGCTCAACCGGTTGAACCAGTGACCCAGCGGTTGAACCATTGAACCAGTGACCCGAGCCTTCCACCGGGTCAATGACCGATTCGGTTTTTTGCACTATGCTCCAATGTTCTCATAGAGTTGGCGATAACGCACCTCCCAAACTTGCACACATTGGCAATAGTTGTCAGCTTGATTTCTCAAATACACTACTTCACCTCTTAGCTCTTTAATTTCATTTGTTAGTACCTTTGTTTTATCTTGTAGCTCTTCGACCATTTCACTCTTTCTAGCCAATGCTTGTTCCAATTCTTCAATTATTTCAATCTTTTTTGAGAATGCATCATTATATTCCTTGAGCAAAGCAGATTCATCTGCCATTGTTAATTCATATCAGTGTAGCACAATTAACAAAGAAACAATGAGGAGATGATAAAACAAAGAAACAATAGGAACAGTTTAAGAAACAAAAAATTAAACAAGCACTAATTCATAGCAGCAAAAATCTCAACTAAATAACAAAATCCTAAGCATAAGACTTACCTTCAGAATGATAATGTTTTGAATTCTGATTGTTGTAGTGATCAGAAACCAAATTAAAAATTCTTAGGTTTATGATGAACCAGGATTTGGCCGGGGGTCGTTTCCCAGTTCGCTGCAAGATTTTCCTGCAAGACAATGAACCACAGGGGGCTCCCCTGTGATTCACCTCCGAAGCTTAAGTTAGTAAGAGTATGAGCTAGCATGAGTAGCGTGAGTAATGCAAGTTACGTACCTTTCATAGGGTTACAATGTTGTATTTATAGGCTTATTGAGGAGAGTCCGTTTAAGGAAACTTCCTTGATTGTAGAAGAGATATCTTCAGTGATATGGGAGGTGAATCATAATCTTTCCTATTTCATGTAGGAAGATATTGTTTTGTTAATTAAGGATAAGTGAGTCACTATTTCCTTATTTGCGTAGGGCGCCTTGATGGCCAAGGCAGAGTCCATGGGAAGGATCTCGGGGGGATCTGTGTTGATTGACAGCGGATCTTGGTTGATCCTTGATTGGTTCATGATTGGTCCAGTGAATGTTTCCTTATTCCTCACGTCCTTATGCTTCGTGGGCGCCCATGCCCTCTATGGTTATGGGCGTCCTTGCCCTAGCGGGGTTAAGGGCGTTATCGCCCTACCTTGTGGGCTTATGGCGTGTTGGGCCAAGGGCATCTTTTGCCAATTGGGCCTCCTGATTATTGGGCCTATTATCAGTTTATATAGTATTATTTGCAGGCGAGAAACAATACCCATGCGGACAAGGTGGTTGTCTTCAGTTTAGAGAGGTATTTTAACTTAATTTGGTCTCAGAAAGATCACTAAGTTAACAACTTAGTTCTTGAAAGATTAAAATATACAGTTTAGTCCCTAAAATATCAAAATGGTATATTAATTAATCTTTTTATGGATTAAATAGTAAATCATTTTAATCTTTCAATGACTAAAAATTATACTATTTTGATCTTTTAGAGACTAAATGTGTATTTTATTTTTTCAGGAATCGAGTTGTCATCTCGATGATCTTTCAATGACTAATTTGTTAGTTTACTCTTAAATTAATATATTAATTTAGGGAGCTAAAATGTAGTTTTTTTTCCTTAATTTAATTAATTACTACATATAAATATGAATTTGCATTTTTATAATTGGTAATAACTTAACAACCGCTATCACCTTGATTACACATTCTTTTGTCGTCTTTCTTGGCAGACTATATTGTATTTGTATTTGGTGATTGGGAAATTAATAATTTGGTTACTATTATTATTATGATTTTGAATTTTGGTCTTTAATATTTTGAAAATAAGAAAGTTGCTTGATGAGAGTTTATCTCTAGTTTCCTGAGTGAGCAAGAGTTTGGAATAATCTTGTAAAAAAGATGGATAGAGGTGGCTTCTATGACTCTACTTTGAAGATTTAAGTTAAAAGATAATTTTTGAAATGGTGAAGAGTATATGAAAATGTTTAAACATTATTTTTATTAGAGCTTTGGAGCATGTATTTATAGGTTAAAAAATAGAACGTAATTAGTACTGACAGTGTGTGTACCATTGATAGTGTTAGAGCGCATGATTAATGGTAACATAATACGTGGTGTGAATCATGTTTTGTATTATCAAAGATTGGAGCTAGATATTTTGAATGTAGGCATACACTAAAATTTCAGAGATTTATATTCTTTAATATCACTCTCATAATCACAATAGTTAATGAAAATTGTCCTAAAATACTATTCATATTTTAATATTTTCGTAAATGGATAATCAACCTCAAAGTTTATCAGATTTAAAAATTGAATTAATCATTGAACTACTCAAACACTTACTTATGTTTCAACTAAGAAGTATGTACAATGACACGGATAACAATTATATATGTAATGATATATGTTATATAAAAAAAATATTAATCACAAATTGAACATAATAAATATTAAATTAACTATAGTTTATCAATTTTTAATTTTATAAGAATAATACTATAAATATTTTCTATAAAAACCCATAAACACAATGAAAAATCTTTAAAATTCTACAAATCTTAATATTTAAAACTTTTTGGATCTTACAATTAGTCTAATATTTTCACAAAATCAATCATTAATCTAGTGAAAAATAAAAAAAAAATAGGCTAAAGTGCACTTTTAGTCCCATAACTTTGGAAAAGGTTTCAATTTGGTCCCATAACTTTTTTTGTTGCAATTTTGGTCCCATAACTTTGGCAAAGGTCTCAATTTGGTCCTATAACTTTTTTTTTGTTGCAATTTTGGTCCCATAACTTCTGAAAACGTCTCACCGNTATTTAGGTGTCCTAAAACCCTAGTATAATATATTTCTATGTCTTTCTTTTACATGAATATAATTTTATTCGTTTGAATGCAATTATTTTAATTTGAAGATTCTTTCATTGTAAACAAATACATAACATCGATTGAATTTGAATTATTCGAAGTAAAATCTTGAAAATCAGGTCGTCAACTAAAAATAATAGGCAAAACACCCTCTCGTGCCCCTAACGTTTGCGGTGATTTTCAGTTATGCCCCTAACGTTTCATTTGTGTTAGTTATGCCCCCAATGTGAAACGTTAGTTTCAATTATGCCCCTACCCTCGTTAGTGTACCGTTTTTCGGAACTTTTAAGCTTAGATTCGTGTTCGCTTCAATTTGTTTTGATAAATGAGTTTATGGGTACTCATTTTCAGCTCCTAAGAATCATTTTGCACATGGAAATTTTGAGAAAAATGTTTCGTTTTGCTGCATTTCGTTTTGGTCCTTTTTAGGGTTCATTGGGTCCGATTTACTTCGGATTTGGGGCTATTTTGAGCTTAATCTTTGAAATTGATCAAAGGAATTAAGTTTGTGATGTCCGAAAATTAAAACCCATATGAAATCTGATCAAAACCGAGCTTAAATCGTGCGAAAATGGTGTGTTTTTGGTGGATGATTGAAATTGGGGGCATAATTGAAACTAACATTTCACATTGGGGGCACAATTGACACAAATGAAACATTAGGGGCATAATTGAAAATCACCATTAACGTTAGGGGCACGAAAGGGTGTTTTGCCAAAATAATAATTTTCAAATAGTTAATTTCTCAAAATACAATTTTTTATATCAAAATACAATTTTTTCTATCAATAGGTTAAAGGATTATTTTGGTCATAAATATATGTTTTAATGTTCATTTTGGTCTTTTATATTTCAAAATGTTCATAGTGGTCCTAAATGTTGATAAAATGTTTCAGTTTGATTCTAAACTATTGAATATTGTTATATTTCACTCGTTTCAAATTTGAATATGACGATTGGCGAGTTCAGAGTTACTTATTATTCTGAAATAGTACTTTCTCTAATTAGTTCGGACCGTAAGTAAACGAGGTTAAATCAATCTTGCTCATTTCAAGCTTAAATAAGTGAAATTGATCATATCTCTTTCGTTTCAAGTTCGAATGCAACGAATTCAGAGCTACGAGTTACTCTTAATAAGTCATTTGAACTTGAAATGAGATACGAAATAAATATGACCAAATTCAATAATTTAGAATTGAAATGAAACATTTTATCAACATTGAGGACTAATTTAAACATTTTAAAATATAAATGATCAAAATAAATATTAAAACATACATTTAAGACCAAAAGAATTCTTTGTTATCCCCTTTTTTTCAATTAAATGTTCGCAAAAGACTTTTAAGAAAACAAGATTTTATTAAGTTGAAAGACAAATCTATTACAAAATAAATAAATTTAAATAATTTAAATTGTACCTCCAAAACTTTTACAATTTGTATCGATTTTACCCTACAAAATATTAACGTCAATAATTTTCGTTAACAATTTTGATAGTGTTAGACATTGAAATATAATTGAGCCAAATGCAAAAGGTTAAAAATATAATTGACTAAAACAAAATTTAAGAATACATCTAAGACGTCATAGGCTCATAGATTGAAGACATTAGAAGTGCTTTTGCCAAAATATAAGGGGTATAGTTGTTGATTTTTATGGTCTGATGAAAAAGTTATAAATGATGATAATAGATACTATGGAGGCGTTTGGTACACGGATTGGAAAAATAGTCCCGGGATTATGAGCTTCGGACTAAAGTAATCCAGCGTTTGGTACACGGATTAGAAAATTAGTCCCGGGAATATTGTATTCCCAAGAATAGCATAATTTCTTAAGATAGCTATTTTTTAATCTCACCTTAGGGGGTTGGGATTAGTCTAATCCCATTGACATGAGATTATTTTTTCCCATCTAAAATGACTTTATTACCCCTAATTAATTTTCCTTAATTAATTTTTTCTCTACAAACCTTTGTCACTTTTCATCTTTGTATCAGATTTGTCACTTTTCATCTTTTCTTGCTGATATATATAATATTGCTTTCATATGCTTTTATATATATATATATATATATTTCATTGCTTTCGTAATATATAATTATTTCTTTATGATATAGTATTTTTCTCATGAATTGTTTTGAACAATTTTTATATTTGATAAACTATTAGTTGAGAATAAAAAGTCAAGGACATATTTGTAAAAGTATTAAACATTCCCAAGAATATTAAATTTGAACCAAACACAAAATTGTAACATTCCTGGGAATATTGCAAAATAATCCTAGGATTATTTTAACTCATCCAAACAGACATTCTTATAATCCTGGGAATCTTATTCCTCGGAATCACATTCCCAGGAATGAAAAAATAATCCGTGTACCAAACGCTCCCTATAAAATTAAATCAATAACATTATCACTCAGTAAAGACTTGCATGACACTATAACAGTTTATGCAAATAGTGACAAAAGAAAAAATGAGGAGTGCCATAGTTAACAACAGTTCATGCTATTTGTTAACTTCTTTTTTGTCACATAAAATGAGTCTCTGACTTTAAAGTTAGGACCAATTCATTAAGGTCATTCATTATTGATACAAACACTGCAAAAAAAAAAAAATCTCTGCAGTTGAAATTGGAACCTTTGGAACCAGGAGTCCGTAAAATTCTTGAAGTGAAATAAAATAGGTCAAAACTTTAAATTGGTCCCAAATGTATGGGGTAGACTTCAAATTGGCCCTAAACGCTTTATTTGTTTCAAATTGATCTTACATGTTTTCATAATTTCTCAATTCGGTCTCAAATTACTTGAATATATAGTCATATCTCTTTCGTTTTATATTGGAATACAATGAATTCAGAGCTACATGTTTTTCACAAGTGCTTCCTATATCCAGTGGAACCATGAACAAACAATGTCAAATCAAGTCTTGAAGATGCACTGCTTGTTTCACGATAAAACAAACAAAATTGATCATATTTCTCTTATTTAAAGTCCAAATATAATTATTTCAAAACTATTAGTTAACTCTGTTCTGGGAACGGGTAGGTTCGTGCTTAGAGGTCCAGAGCAAAACAAGAAAAACAAGAAAGCAACACAGAAACAAGATCAAAGTTAACAATAATAAAATAACACAAATAACAGAAATAGTCACTTGGAGGGGTTCTTGACAGGGGAAGCAAAGCACTCCAAGTAAGTACTTGGCAAGACAAGAGACCTAAGACTTAAGTAAATTGAACTATATTCTAGGGAGCTCAAAGGATCAATTGGAATTCTCTAGGCGTACTTTCTGGCCGTCAGTGTGTCCCTCACTAGAGAAATGAGGGGGTATTTATAAGGAAGGCTTAGGTGGCCTATTACTGATAGTCATGATGGCTATTTATGGAGGGTGTTACATATGGTCATGATGGCTATTTATGGTGAAATCATTAACAGGCATAACGGTCAATTATAGGTAGACTAAAGATGATGAAACGTAAATCTCAATGTTAATGGAGGAGGTTAATAATGATAACGTAAATATCTGGCAAATAGGGTAGGGGTCTGAGCTCAATAGAATACTACTCCACTTACTAAAGACCAAGCCCTTACCTCACTTACTTGGAATGATCGTGACCAAGCACGAATAGGCCTTTACTTTAATCCTACCAAACCACTCCCTATAACTATTCCCAAGGGAAGGAGGGAGGATGGACCTCCCTTCCTTCACAACACTCATAACCTTGTCCAAATAAGAATGTTGTGGATGCCACTTAGCTTCTTCAAGGCCCTTTGCCTCTTGGGTATCATATATTAATTAGCTAATTAATTAATTATTATAAAAATATAGCCATGTAGGAACAAACTCTTAAAGAGTTCTTTTTCTATTTAGTTGAGATCGTTAGCAAACAAGTTCAAATCGCGCTTTAAAAATAGGTTTGAAACTAATTTAAGAGATTATGAAAACATGCAAGACTAATCTAAATAAATGAAACATTTAAGACCAAATTGAAATCTACACCACTCATTTTGTCTCACTTCAGGTACCACGTATTGTTTTGGTCTTCAAACACACCTATGATACAAATGAGAGCATTTAGCCTCACTTGGAAGAATTTTGATAGATCTTCACATTAGAGGTTCCAATTCCCACACAATTAAGGTTTCAATTCACAAGTTAATCAACTTCAAAATGGAGAAAAAGAGAATATGGCCTTCAATCCTAGTATATCAGAGTAAATAACAACAGAGAAGCTGATGTGTTTGAAACTTGAAAATACAAACACTGAACTGATCAGCAAAACATCTAACCCAAGAACTATCAGAATGCAATTACTTAAATGAGCTACAACATGTGACGTTACAAATTCATCATGGTTCATAAATCACTAACACCTGAACATATTTCCCTTCCTGAAATACAAAAAGGGTCAACGGTGCATTGAATAATGAGAACTAAACAAAATCTAGCCCAAGCAGTGAGGAATGACATCAACATGGGATCAAATTCAATCCCTCATACCCAGAGGAAAAAGAAAAAGTAGCACCAAAATTCCTTCATTAGAGGCTATATCTTGTATAGTATGAAACTCAGACACTTCATTTTGAGTGTGTCGCTATATCTAACACATGTCCGTGTGGAAGACACAATACAACACATGCTTGACACTCATCCATTAATGTCAAATTTTAAAATAATTTTTTTTGCTACTCCAATACAATGAAAGATATAAAAAAATTGATAGGTATGACATATTTTGTAAATAGATATTATAATTTTTAAAATTCTCATAAAGATTTATGGATATTTGATTGTCCCTTCAATTCTTGCCTATTATTGAAATTACAATATATGTCTAGTGGAATCATATAATTTTAAGAATTTAACGTGTTAATGTATCCGTGTTTGTCTCTTGTCCTATATATGTGTTAGTATCTGTGCTTCATATGTACCTGACCAAGCATATTAACTTCTGTCGGCTTTTTTAATCATGTATGATTAGCTATACTGCCCATCTTCACAGTTGGTAAAGGGCTAGAAGATTTTACAGGTTGGCAAGGAAGCAGGGCACATCCTATTTACAAATTGCTTCTATCACCTTCTCAAACCTCAAAGGGCCACCAAGATAGATGAGAAGAATATACACAAGCTTAAGAATTTTGCAGAGGTTCACTGGCATAGAAGCTTTGTCATAATTTGAACATGATTCCATGTTCACTGACGCTGCCCCGAGAAAGCCTTCTAATTATATGCCACAATCTGCTGCTTCTTGCAGTTCTAAGAGGACCCGAATAAGACCTTCTTGTAAATGATCCCAAAGACTGCTTGCCAAGTCTTGCTGATGAACCGAGTAATTCAGACTCTGACAAGCCTCTTTCAAAATCAACTCCACATTCTAAATTAGTGTCTGAGTACCGGCTTAGGAAATTATCAGAACTGGCTTCTATATCCATATCTGCTGACAAGTCCTTGCGGCTTGAAGTGCCTGAACCAGCTTCTTTTGCTTCATTACATTCATTATATACAAGTTTTAGAGCCTGAACAATTTCACCCATGAAAGGTCGCTTTGATACCTCTGGTTGTACACACATTGAAGCAATAGCTGCAAATTTAGCCACACTATCAAAAGGAAAATTAGATCCCAGAGATGGATCTATTATTAGTTTCAATCCTTCTTCGCTTGTAAGAAGTGAGCGAGCCCATGCAGCAAGATTCTCTTGACCAGATGGTTGCAACATGTCTATTGGCTTTCTTCCTGTCAAAAGCTCGAGAAGAACAATGCCGTAGCTGTAAACATCGCTCTTTACAAGAAGATGCCCAGTCATGGCATATTCTGGATCGACATAACTACAAAAAGATTCAAATGCATAAATTAAAAATGTAAACCAGGATATGCATCACATTAAAGCTTATAATGGGAAAAGAATAGGTTATAAATGGATGCAGATACTGTCATTGGATTTATAAGAACTAAATCTGCTGATGGCAGCTGATAAGAACATGGGTAATTGACTGAAACTAACAAGACTGAATATCATTGGTATACATCGTCTAAATTTCTATACTAGTGATGCTATTCTTAGAGAAACTTATGCTGTAATGGTTAATGTGCTATGCAATTTCAGGAAGATGACTTTTGGCACTTTTTGATATTGATCACTCCGCATTCTGATAACAGAAATAATAGGACATAGGTGGATAAACACTAGAAATAGCATTGATCTCTATTTACCGCTATGCTTACACTTCTTAAAATCAATACCTAATATCAGGCAAAAAAGAGATAAATAGCACTGAACAAGCAAGGGCTAAAAACTTCTTCTAGCCAGTCTTCTACCAGGATATTTAATCAGTGTTAAAAACTATTTCAGGCTACAGCTTCCCCAACTTTTACATATATATCATGTCAGAGTAACAGGCATGACTAAAACTTCCCATGGTAGAATTCAAGTTGCAGAAAAACAAAAGAAGCACAAAAGAAAAACTACTAAAAAGAGAGAGGAAGGACTTTATACCCAAAAGTTCCCATGATATGTGTCGATATGTGTCTACTTTCCTCATCCAATGCTATTCGAGCCAATCCAAAATCAGATACTTTTGGAGTAAAATCATCTTCCAACAAGATGTTGCTAGACTTGAAGTCCCTATGTATGACACGGGGATTTGAGTCTTCATGCAAATAAGCCAGACCACGAGCAGCACCAAGAGCTATCTTCACCCGAACAGCCCAATTAAGTGGTCTGGTTTCTCTGTTAACTCCTGCAGAAGATCAAATAAAACAAAAGAAAACCATTATGTCGAAGAACAAGCCAATTGGAAAAGTATCTTAAAAGCCAAAGTAAAAATAGCAGATTTAACTACCATGTAAATGGGATTCCAGACTGCCATTGGAAATGAGTTCATAAACCAAGCAGCGTAAGCTGACATCTCTAGATATACCAATCAACCTAACCAGATTTCGATGATGAAGACGGCTAAGCATCTCAACTTCAGCAAAGAACCCACGATCACCATGATGATCCTCCCGCTTTAGAACCTTGACAGCCACTTTTGTCCCATCTTCAAGAATACCACTGTAAACACACCCAAAACCGCCTTCTCCAAGTATTCTTGAAGAATGGAAATTATCAGTGGCTCTCTGAAGGTCGTGCACACTAAAAGCCTTAGCACGTGTACAAGCTGGCATGCTAAAACAAATTGATGATGAAATGGAACCTGGCCCTCCTCCTACTAGGGACCCAGTTTTACCTGCAAAATCCATATGTTTGTTGCTTAAGTAAAACAGATGAATATGAATAAAATAATTAAAAACTTACTATCACTATGTGATAAGGAAATATAGAAGTAAAAAAATATCATATTTCAATTATTAAAGCTCTAAAATCTAGACTAGTTAAAAATATATACCTAGTTAAATCCTTGTAACTGAAGTTTTCAGCCATTATTTCTTTCTTTTATAATTTAGGATAAACACCAAAAAGCTGGAACTAAACTTGCAAATACAAAATCATACTAAATGATCCACCACGATGCCTAAAGCTCTAATAATGTCATACAGTCTGACGGGGCAAAATGCAGTGGTTCACCTGGTTCTGAAGTATTAACAGCTGTATTTCCCGAGGCATTGGTAAGAGAATGTGGAAAAATTTGTGGGGTTGACGCCAGATGACATGAATAACCTTTGCACTTTAACAATACCCAAGAAGCAGCAGAGCATAAAACAACTGCTATAAAAACTGAAAGAGTGATGATGACAATTATGCCACCACTGAGTCCACCTTTCTGCTGTCTCCTATGTACGTCAACTGCAAGGGGCTTCACTGTCCTTCCATTATTGCTATCACCGGGATATGGTGCACCATCTACCACAGTAATACTTGATGGAGGTAAAGGAGGTGAAGGTGGTAAACCTATATACAAAGGTTCAGGATTTCATGAAATATCTCACACAAGGAGTAGAAAAGAGAGAGAGAGTCAAGGGTTTAGATGAGAAATTAAGAATCCACTTATACCTGGATAGCTTACACGTAACACTTCATAGTCTCCAAAGTAAGAAGCTTTTATGACAACCTGTTTATGCCAAAATCTCTCAAAAGTCAAAAAAGCTGTAGTGGTATCAAATTTTTCACCAAGTGGTACTAAATCAATCAGGACAACAGTTTTCTCTGGTTGCTGGCTTGCTGCATTGGCTCCCATGATGCGAACTTGACTTTGCTTCATGAAAACCCCAGTTGCAATTTCAAAAGCTAGCTCTGAAACCAATGGGAAGAAGGTGTACAGAGAAACACTGAGGCAAATACCAACTTGCATGGGCAAGACACATTTGCAAGGTGTTCCAGGTGGAGAATTTGTATAAGGCTCCGTGCAAAAAGTTGATAAACAATCTGTCAAACAAATGAAGGATGGATGTATAGACTTCAGTATGATAAACAAGGTTATGATCAATTGAAAGAGTACAAATATTGGCAGCAACAAACATCCATTACCGAGATTTAAAAAAATAAAGTGCTAACCTTCATCAGGAGGTAGGGGTAGCAATGCCTGAGCTTGAGGCAGGATAGGCATCTTAGGACTATTCGGAGAAGACCCAAAAGAAGATAATTTTGGAGAAACAAATGGTACTGGAAATGAGGAACGTGATTGAAGATGCAAACTGATAAGTAGGCAATAACAGAAATACAAAATTTTAATAGTCTTTGAAAATGAAAAATAATGGATGAGTGTCATACATACTTTGGCTAGTTTGAGGGACAAGTTTGAATGATGGAGAAGGCGCAGGTGAAACTAGGCTCACTGGCGATTTTGATGGAGCTACTGCTCGTATAATTAAGTGGACATATGGTGCTTTCACTGGAAAAACACTTGTTGGTGAATCAAATGGAGCTGCACAAATACATCAATAAAAAATGTAAGAAGTCAAATAAAAGTGATCACCAAGATAGAAACAGATCTTTTTTACCCCTCTCCCTTTCAGCAATCTAAATTAACAATATTTACAAAGTAAAGTGGACAGAGTTCATTTTAGGAAAATAGGGTGGATAGATGGAAAAATGTTCAATTTTCCTTGGCATGCAAAATGACTATGGAGCTATTCAAAACTCAATAAAGGAGCAGATTTTGGGTTCATACTGAATGGAAGCTGAAAATGGTAAAAGATAAAGTAGGAATTCAAGAAACAACTTGCCATTGTTGCGAATACTTTCATAACATACCAAGTGAAATTTGCTCAGAGGTTTGACATTTGTTTATGTCCCCTATGCAAGCACTAGGAGGCACACTTCGACAACCACGATCAGATGGTTGGTTGTCTGGTGAAATTTTGGCTAAACTAGTAGAAGGTATTGCAACTGGGACCGTTCAAACATGCAATAGAAGGGCACAATTTTGGTCAATGCCAACCGGAAACTGACCATGGTGTTAGAACCATTTGGTAATAACTAATTATGACATAACAAGGTTCTTATGACATTCACCGTGAAAATGGCTCAGAGAGACTCTTATTAAGTAAGCAGATTGTGAAGGTTAAAGAAAAAAGGAAAATAAATCTAAACTTTCATCAGTGAGCTCAAAAGATACTGATCGATGTATGGCTTGTTTCAACAATATCTTCAGCAAACTTAACATATGGGAATCTAGGCATTTTTTCCTCTCCTAGTGGAGTTTGTAGCATCCAGATAATCTAAATTGATATAAAGTTTGGCTCTCTGTCTTGCTGAGAGGAAGTTTTACAATAAATCTTTATTCTGGTAGAAATTTCAATTTAGGAAAGTCTTGGTGTCATCAAGTTCTACAAGGAATTTTACAGAGGGATTGGATATCAAACCACAGGCAAAAAGTTCCTTCACTAGAAGAAGCTCGTCGGTTATACAATGATTATGGGAAATACAATATATAATCGTTAAGGCATAAACCAGTAAACCATATAAGTAGCTTTTTGTATGCTCTAACGATGATATTTCCTCATCATATAATGCAATTATTAAATAGAGAAGAAAACATTAAGTCCCTGAAATCTTGAAAAACTCTTTGGTTTACAAACTCACAGTCAGCAACAATATTTAAACCTTCAGTCCTAATCTATGAAGAATGTACACTTCATTTGGAGAGAATATTACTGTGTTATATACTCGACACATTTCAATGAGGGTCAAAATATAGAATCATTTTCTACTCGACACAATGAAAAATAGAAAAAGTAACATACAAGATATATTTTATGAATAAATATTGTAATTTTTAAAGTTTTTATAAGGATCTATGATCTCTATGTATACATATACATATATGTGTTGTAAAGTAACATGTAATTTCAAGAATTTAGTGTGTGTTGATATAGGTTATCTAATCTTCCCTATGACCACTCCAACCAACAATATTTTTTAGGTTCTCAATAACATAATCCAAAAAGAGAAGCACATAAACCCAAAACGTTAAGTAGAATAAGCACTTACCATGAGATTCTTGAAGTGCCAAAACAAGCCAAATGAGGCAGAGCTTCCACATCGATCACTCTCGGAGCAAAAGAGTGATGTGATAATAATAAAGCAGTTTCGAAATTGAAAACATGAAGCAACAACAAACGGAGATTGAATCAAAGAGGAAGATGATCCACATATATATACAGTGGCACTGAAGCGAGAAGAATAAGGAAATTTATGGAAATGAAACAGCCCTATCGATTGAAGGTAACAATCCTATAGAGAACAAAGGGAAATGGATGGAGTATCAGACCATTCTCTCAGAAACTGTGTTAAGTGTTAAGGGAAATATATATATATACATATATGGGTATGACTGACTGAATTTGAGCAAGAACGTTAGATACAAGTGGGGATTATGATCACCAAATGATTTGGACATTTTCACTGTTGTCTGACGTCCGCTCATTGTTCTCTCTCTAACTCTTTCTTTCTCTCTCTAAGCTGCTGCAGCATATCCACTTCATGAGTAGTGAACTTATGGACTATGGAGACTGATGTGTTATTTTTTTTAAGTTGTCAAGACATTCCTAACCAGATAAATTAAAGACTAATTATCGGTGCATTTGAAGCATAGTGCAAAAAATCGGACCGGTCATAAATCGGTGGAAGGCTCGGGTCATTGGTTCAATGGTTCAACCGCTGGGTCACTAGTTTAACCGGTTGAGCCGATTTATTTAAAAAATATATTTTCAAATATACATTATTCATTAAATACACATTAATATATTGCAATAATTTAAATACAAAGTAAATATTAAACACTTTAGTACCTTTGGAGCTATTTTGCAATTTTAACCATAACAAGTTTTGTAAAAATTACATATTGACACCAAATTTTTTTAAAAGTTTTCATTTTAGTCCATCTATAATATGTATCCAGGGACTAATTTGTAATTTTTTGAAAATTTTTTGGGGTCAATATGTAATTTTGCAAACTTTGGCAGGTCAAATCGATTCTCCAGTTCACCGGTCGGACTGCCGGTTGAACCGATGACTCACCAGTTCAACTGCAATCCAATATTTTTTTTTTGGACCGACCTGGGCTCTGGTTCGCCGGTTCACCGATCGGACCGCCCGGTCCGGTCCGGTTTTTTGCACTATGATTTGAACTCCATTTAAGTGGATATTGCCGATCAATTGGTTGCTACATATTGAAGGAGGAATTCGAATTTCCGGCATAGCTTAAGACATAGTGAACCAACTAAGCTTGGTTGACTTAAGTGTAATTTTATTTTAACTAAAGCATTATTTTAATCTTATTGTAGTGAAATGTTTACAACTGATTCTAAGTGGTTAATAATATGTCATGTAAATTTAATAGTAAAATAATTTAAATCTTAACTCAGCTCGAAAAATATGATGAAATCTGTTGTTAATTTATTAAAAAAGTTAGTCAAATGATAAAATCGAGGATGAAATTGAAAGTTGATGTAAAGTTTGAGGACCAAAAAGATGTTTTTGCCTTTTATTTTTTTAAATATATAAGTAGGTTTTGATATCTCAACTCAAATTGTATGGCGTTACTAAATTGTCATTAAATAATTTAGTCCTTAAAATATTATTATTATTAATGATTTGGTTTCTAAATTTAAATTGATTTTATACTTTTTTATTTTTAAATCTTT
>QANZ01020069.1:42336-59231 GCA_003254925.1 Chamaecrista fasciculata
AAATCGAAAACGAAATCTAAATTTTCTGTCGAGAAATCAAATCTGAAACGAAATCGAAATCGGCGGCGAGCTACAAGAACAACACCAACGACGCCGACAGAGACAAAGCGATTGCTCAGTACAGTGCCTTGTCAGTTCCGTAGCCGTCGAACTTGTGCTTGCGAGATGTGCGTGCGTTTCTATTCTTGATTCAAGAAAAGGAATTTTGATCCTCATACTTGGGTACTCGCATAAAAGTCTCAGGAATTTTGATTCAAGATTATGTTCTTCATTGGTATAGAATATGGCTAAATTGCAGAATGAAATACTTTGTCACGGGGAGAAGCAGAGACGAGGGAGAAGCAGAGAAGCAGAGAATGGCTAAATTGCAAATTTGATCCCTAAATATTTTGGGCAAAATAACATTTTAGCCCTACACAATAATGAGTAATTGTAAAATGGCCCAATATTTATGGAAATGACCATTTTGCCCTTTGTGATTGGAGATTGAATGTATTAGAGTATAGGTAATTATAGGTTTATGTATAGGGGTATAAGTGTAATTGAGTGTGTTTGATTATTTAAGAATCACGATTATAATTGAATCAGGAAAAAAACGTAAACGAACATGTTTATTTTGATTATAATCAAAACAGATTATAATCAAAACGGAAACGAACTGTGCCTCATCTCGTTTGGAGACTAAAAATGGAAGGGAAGATAAGGAGAGGTTAATTTTTAATCTTTCATTCTCTTATATTCATAAATTTCAAATATCTCATATTAGAGTATTTTGGAAGATCCATACAAGGGAAAGAGTTATAAATAATCCTGAACTATAAATAATCGGTGCATGTGTTTCTCATGAGTACCATCGACAATCAAATACAAGGGAAGATCCTGAACTATAAAACTTCCCCTCCCCTCGAACTATATAGAAAACTGCTTGTATCTGAACTATAAATAATCCTCTAATAATTTCTCTTATTTGATTATGACATGTCATGCTTGTATGAACTCATGGAGGTTGCATAGTTGCTATTCTTCCTTCTCTTTCAACAGCTACTATTGGCCATCTTGGAATAGTTATTAAATGACAGCAATAAAATGTGTGTACCATTTGTCAAACACATATATGGACACATCATAATGCATATAAATGTGTGTGTCTTAAGATTTCATGCATGTGGTTTAGCATTGCCACCTATTTATTATTATGGGCAAAATGTTGTGGTTCTTGTTGTTACATTAGAGATTTGAAAATGAAAATCTCCATAGAAGAAAAATTATGGATGTCAAATTTTGGAGATCACTTTAAATTGATTTTTTAAGGAGATTAGGTTTGAAATTCAATAATTGTAAATATATAATTTGGACCTTGAAAGATACATAAATTGATAATTCAATTCCTAAAAATCTAATTTGCATACTTTAGTTTTTGAAAATTCTGGAGACAATACAACATAGTCTCTTAAACTCATTTTTTATGAACTAACTTACAAGAACAAAATAAATAAAATGTATTGATTCTATGACTTTTAAAAACTAAATAATATAAACTAGACTTTTAAAAATTAAATAGAATAAACTAACAATTCAGTCCTTGAAAGATCAATAAATTGACAACTTAGTCCTTGAAAGATTGAAATACACAGTTTAGTCATTTAAAAACAGTATATTATTTAGCATATGAAAAGGACTACCAAGTATATTGTTTTGATCTTTTAGGAACAAAAGTGTGTATTTCATTCTGTCAGGGACCAAATTGTCAACTCATTGATTTTTCAAGAATCAAATTGTTAGTTTACCAATTAAACTATTAAATCATATCTTTTATATATCAATTTATATATTTACATGTTCAATAAGCTTAAAAATAATTTAGAGTTGGGGCAATCAAATAGAGCAGGAAGCGTGGCATCCATGACAGTGACAAATCATTATTTATTGATTACAAACAAAACAAATCGTTTTCAGTTTGTTGGAGCAGTGAAAGATGAATCATAATTACAGATAAATGAGGATTAACAATAAATAATATGATAGACAATTTTATTAAGAAAATATCTCAGCTCAATATCAGAGAATTTAATGAGTGCCCTGGTCCCTTTAAGATAAGAATTGTATAGGTATAGCAGATTAATTGAAGTATCCAGCTAACTTTTCAGGCTGATTATAAGAGTAGCTGTTATTAATCAATCAATTTTAAATACAATGTACTTCACCAAAAAAATCAGAAAAGAAGAAAAAGTACACTGAAATTATATAATAGTGGCTTATAGGGCAAGGAAGAGAGTAAATGCAGAGGTTAATCAGATCATTAATATGAGATTAAGAGGGCTTACTCACAGAAAAGGAAGGAAGCTTCTAATATAATGAACTCATTGTCACAGGTTATTGTCAAAACACCACTTATTGCTCATGTGTACATGAGTAAGACCAATATAAAGTAAAATATTGTCAGCTAAAAATAAAGAAAGCATGGTCATTGATGGTCAATGGATTTTCACCAATCCAAGGCTTTCAAATTATTGGCAAAACAAAAAGCCTTTCAAATTTGAATTCTTCCAATTTAAGTATCAATACCTATATTATTTTTTGGGTCAAGTAGTATCAATACCTATAGAAGAAGCCTATTTGAACAGTTAACATCAGAATGCAGAATGGACATACATGATACATCCTATGAGACCTAAACATAGGATCCCTTGATCACTTCATAAATCATAGTATGTGTGTCTTTATTATGAACTGAGAAGTCCATCAGTTTAGTCAAGAAAAAAACATACACTTTCAAGCCCTAATTAATTAAACAAGGTTAATATATTAGTCCTCATTCCTCAAACTTCTTTTTGTTCTGTTTTGGTTCTCAAACTTTTTCATTTGTTCCACAGTTGGTTCAAAACATGATTCCATTTGATTTCTACCATTATCTCTGACCTAGACATTTGATTGGACGATTTCTCTCTCAACATGTTTTACTAAATGGGTTGACAAAGATAGGAAAAAGAATTTCCTTCCCCAACTCACTTATTAGAACACATGAGAAAGAAATCGTTTATCTCATTTGTCTAGGTCGAAGATAACATTTGAAACAAGATGAACTCATTTTGGACTAACGATAGAAAAAATAAAAAGTTTGTGGACTAAAACAAAACAAAAAAAAATTAGAGGACCAAAACAAAATCTACCCTGTAATTCAAATTCCAAAGACTAAGTCCCAAATGAAGTTTTGACCTATATTAATCTTTCAAGATAATGTCAGGTCTTATTGATCAATGCATTTGTTTTCAATTTTCATGCTACTTCAACCGTTTATTTGTTATCCTTTCTTTTCTATATCTATTGGCACTATTCCTTACTGTTTCAGCTAGTTCTTGGACAACTTTCATGGAATAACATTGTGCTTGTTTCGGAAACAGAAAAGTACAGGACAAACAAAACAGACTATAATCACCAAAACAACAATAGTGTTATTGCTTCACAAGACTAAAAGACTATGGCCTCAGAAAATTCTCTATTTGTCATTGACAAATTACAAAATACAAACTCTAGTTCACTGCAAGTGAGAGCATCATTCTCAATTACTAGTAGAGAGCAGAATCAACGCTGCTCATTATCTGTTGTATAGATCAATTCCATTAAGTATAAAGTACTTAAGAATGAGGGGTATATACAATGTGCAGATAGTGTCACATCATACTTCTTCATCCAGGTTTAGAGTGATAAAAGCTAACAGGTATTCAGTCTAATGACAGTGAAGATCACCATGGGAACTGCTCATATGAAAGAGATCAATGGACGTATAATGGGATCATCAGGTCACCTAAGAACCAAAGTTATGAAAAGAAAAACATTTAAAATCAGCTGGTTCGAGATGTTAGCTGACAGGGCATTATTGAAGATTTCAAAGTTATAAGAGTATTGACACCTTCCAGATTGGCAAGCAGCATCTTCAGCAGTTTGGAAACATTACCAAGAGGTGCAAACTTGGAATCTCGATGATCATGACGGCACAGCTGCAAAATTCAGTGTCTGAATAATTAATGGTTTGGATCATATTCTTGAAACCGACTCTTAAAATCTTCAGCCATTTTCGTTTCTTCCTCCTTGCTATATTTGCAATTCCTCCAATCTGCCTTATCTGCTATATTGAGCAACCCTGATACAACCTGATTCATATATAGAGTTTAATTTCTATTGCTGATAGTTAAAACCTTATAACATAAACATGCAAGCTAATAATTGAAGTGCGGTTCTTAAAAGAATGAAGAAAATGTAAATTGATATAAGAAGATTCACTTTCACAACCCTACCTCACGACCAAACTGCACAGGAAATTTCTCATTATCTTCAACCCGATGCAACAGTATTGTGCTTTCAGGGAGTTCAACATAGAACAAACTTGAATTTCCATCAATTTGGGTCCTCAAAAATTTTCTTCCGTCAGAATTACTATCAACTGAAAAGTAGTAAAACAAAAACAACATAAGAATGACACACCAGAATTTCAAAGACATATAAGAACGTGAAGAAAGGGTGATGAACTTTAAAAGAACTAACTCTGAATAAGCAGAAACTAGAAAGCACTAGAAATGAAATACGTAGCACATAGTTTAATACTTACATTTCTTAGCCTCAAACTTGAATCCCAGCTTTTCTGCAGCAAAATTGAAAGCTTTTTCAACCATGAATGCTTTGGAAGAAGGGATGGGAACAACCTGCATGAAAGGGGAGAATTTGGACAAGAGAGACATAAAAACTACAGTTTATCATCTCAAGGTCTACTTAATATAGTCATATATAAATTATACAAGTACAAAGAAGGGAGGCAAGCCTGCCTTTAAAAATAAGTACAAAGAAAACACTTGTTAGGATATCACAAAGGTACAAATTACAACAGAACCATCTTTTACCTGAAGATTGGCATGAGTACTACGTTTGGAAGCCCACTCAAAAAATATCACTTGCTTCCCTTGATTCTTGAAGTACATCTTGAGACTGTTCTGGAACTTACCAAGCTCAACTTCAGATTCTGCAGACAGTGATAAGGTAGTTGGCAAATGCTCAATTGGTATAACCAGCACATGATCTTCAACAAGAGGGCCTTTAGCCAGTGCACAATAGTAACGTTCTCCTATATTTATGATCAAATGTGACTCCAAATTGAGGCTTGACAAGCAAAACCAGCACTCTTTCGATCTGCATTTATGTTGCAAAATTGAAAGTCAAAGACAAAAATTCTATAAAAAGTTTGTGAACATTGAAGGATTACATTAACAGACATGAAGAAAACCACAATAATTCTAAATTAGCATTAATTCACAAAATAAATAGACCATCTCTAAATATCAGATTAACCCTTCAATAATAAGTCAAAAGTCAATACTCCAAAGCCTGACCTGCTAGAGTTAGTATTTTCAGATCTAGGCCTCTGGCGGACATAATTCTCTCCTTCATCCTGCAAGCTGTGCTTAAAATTGCAATCTGGACCTCTTTCACATTTCCCCTTATTCAGAAAATCAAAACAAACACCTCTCATAGACTGTTCCCTTGCATCTAAATCATGGCGAAAATTGCACGTTTCTCCCCTTGGACAAGAGCCAGAAGAAACAAACTTAAAACATAACTTATCCCCATCTCCAGCTCCATGTTTCTGTCGCTTTTGAGAAACATCATATCTCCAATATTGAGAATCAGAGACACCATCATTGGATCTCTTTGCATTCTCCTTAGGAGAAGTTTTCTCCACAAAGGTATATGGTGATAACGTGGTATTTGTGGTTTTCATGGCAATCTCGGTTGACGACATGGTTGAGGCAGGTGTGGGAGATAATGCATGAATAAATTTCTGGAAAGCAGATGGAAAGAAAATTTCAAAGCACAGAAGGGCAAGTAAAACATATTTTGGTTTTTGAGCAGAATAAAGTACTTTCAAAACTAACAATGCTGGGGGCCGTTGGCCCCTTTCCATCACCATAATAATAATAATAATAATAATAATAACAATGCCGGATTTTCCAGACGATCCCAAAATTATGGTGAATGGATTTTTTTTTCCCGGAAGCTGAAAATATAAGTAGATGGTAACAGAGAGCGACAAGATATGATATATGATAATCAATCCAAAACTGAACTTGGGAGATTCTTTATATCAAAAGATATTTTAGACAGGAAGTTTCACATTTCACACAAGTGACGAATAGAAGAAACCTGACTCTAAAATACTAAAGAAGGATACCTAAAATTTATAAATAGAATGGACAGCACAAAAGACTAGACCTGCTTATCTTTATTTCCAACAGATGCAAGCCCTATGAAACGAGTCACATGCACAGCTTCAACATTAGAATACGGTTCACGAGCATAGTATACACCTTTAGTACCTGCAATGTGATAACTAACAATACAAAATATAAGTCCACAAGAGAGTGAACAAAAGGCACATTTACTCATTTAGAATAATATAAGGATTACAAATATAATAGTAAATATTTATCTTTTATGAAGATCTAATAAACATAGTGTGAGACAAATTCAACAAGTCAAACTAAACATTTGAGGTCCAAACCTGCCAGAGGCTAAAGTGAAGGAAAAAAATTTTAAGTAAAGGTACCAACAACCAAGTAGGCCGTCTTACAAGAAGTCAAGAATTTCGCTAATATTTCAATTGTTTTGCTTGAAGTTCTATATTATTTAAAAGATTGCACACAAGACTTTGGTTGTAAAAATATTGCATTTTCTTTTCCTTCTTCTGGAAGGGAGGAGGGAGAGCATGATACCAAATGCCTATATACGCTCTAAATGTCTATAGAAATACATACCGTGGTTTAATCTCTCCTACTAATTCTGATATGGTTGAATCACTTCCAATGGAATCTGAGAGTCCAGCAGGAATGTCTGAAGCAGTTGCTCTATTTGTGACCCCACTTGGCCATTCATTAGTGGTAACTAATTAAGGAAATCCTACAAATAAATTTTTTGAAACACTAGCAAGTAGAATCAAGGAATGATAGTGTATATAGACTGACAAGGAAAGACTTCATGCACATAAAGGATATGTCAAGAACAAATCGATAATTCCAGGTTCCTCAGCTATTGCTCGCAAAACATCAACATCATCTTGACTGTAAGTTCCAAACTGTTGAATGCCCGATGATTGTCTACCAGCTAAATAGGCCACGGATAATCCTGCATTATATGTAATAAAGAAGATACAACAGAAATTAAATTCTCAAAACGATTTCTGTAATTCAATATGTCGTCAAGTCAACCAATATTTTTTAACAGTGATCACCTAAACTAACCTCTTGATACAATAACAACAACCAAAGCCTTTTCTCACTAGTGTAGGGTCATAGGATCGGCTATATGGATCAACTGACGTCAATATGTTTTATCCTTGCACATATCAATGGTTAGGTTATTAATAGCTAAATCTTTTCGAATAATCTCTTGAATAGTTTTCTTTGGTCTTCCCCTTCTTGATAAACTAATAAAAAACTTTTTGACTGTGGTCCACAAAAACACCATCTATTATACTTCAAGAGAGCTAAGAAGTCTCATCAAAACTTGGTCAGATGTTCAACCCAAACAAAAATTCCATAAGTAAATAGATTTAACCACATTGTGTCTTCAAACTGATAGCTATCAAATGTATTCTCAGAAAAGGAACTGCTAGGCTCTTCAAGACACTGGTAGTACGCGAAAACTACATGGCATGTAAGAAAAAGGAAAGCTTATATCACTAAATACACAAAAAGGCTAATATCAGAAAAATACCTAAGATGGTGAATTTGCCACTTCCTTTCAACCAATACAAATTCTCGCAAATCTTCAAGCCGTCCATCTTGAAGCCAGAGTTGGCGGGGTGCTTAGCAGCTGCCAATAGAACTTTAGGAGCACCGACGCCATAGTCACCGACGAAGTAAGTGGGAAGAGGAACCTGTGTACGACCCTCAATGTAGTCCATGAACTCATCGAGGTGGTCCGCCGAGTCGGGGAAGAACTGGCCGACGCAGAAAAGCGCATCGAATGGACCGGCCGATTTGTTGACCTACATACATAGAATCAGTGGAATTAGTGCAAACAGGAAAGGAATCAATGAAATGAAACCTAGAAATTGAGAGAGATAGAAGAAAGAACGAACAGAGGAGACACGCTTGAAGAGCTGGTTGAGGCGGCCGAAAACGTCGCCGCATAGGAGGATTCTTGGAGCCATTGATGTAGAAAAAGAGAGAGGAAACACAGAAAGCAGCTTCAGTACTGTAGTACTAGTGAAGGAAGACGAAGATGAACTGGGAATTGAACGACAACACAATACTTATTCTGTGTCGTTTGACCTTGAAAAACATTGTCGTTTCGAGGAGTAAAACATGATGGGTAGCTCATAAAAAAAAGGTAAATTACACTCTGGTACTCTGTGGTTCGAAACCTGACACTTTGGTACCCTATGATATTCTCCATTAACACTTTGGTACCCTTTGGAGCTATTTTGTAATTTTAATCATATCAAATTTTGCAAAAATTACATATTGACCCTAATTTATATTTAATTTTTCATTTAGTCCCTAGATAATATGTATTCAGGGACCTATTTGTAATTTTTGAAAATTTTTTTGGGGTCAATATGTAATTTTTTAAAAAATTTTTATGGTTAAAATTACAAAATAGCTCCAAAGGCTACCAAAGTGTTAATGGAGAATACCATAGGGTACCAAAGTGTCAGGTTTCAAACCACAGGGTACCAAAATGAAATAGGGTCAAACCACAGGGTACCAAAGTATAATGTACCAAAAAAAAAGGGTAAATTACACTTTGGTACCCTGTGGTTTGAAACCTGATATTCTCCATTAACACTTTGGTATCTTTTAGAGCTATTTTACAATTTTAACTATAAAAATTTTGCAAAAATTACATATTGACCCCAATTTTTTTAAAGTTTTCATTTTAATCCCTAGATACTATGTATCCAGGGACCTATTTGTAATTTTTTGAAAATTTTTTGTGGCCAATATGTAATTTTTGCAAAATTTGTTATGGTTAAAATTACAAAATAGCTCCAAAGGGTACCAAAGTGTTAATGGAGAATACCACAGGGTACCAAAGTGTCAAGTTTCAAACCACAAGGTACCAAAGTGAAATAGGGTCAAACCACAGGGTACCAAAGTGTAATTTACCAAAAAAAATATAGGTTACAGCTTCATTTTTTGGTCAAAGTGTAAATTCGGTCCCATATCTTTTTTTGAGTTTCCAATTTGGTCATGTATTTTTTTTTTGTTGCACTTTTGATCATCTTTGCAAAAAGATCAACCGTTAGTTGATCATTTTGCAAAGATATGAGACCATTTCTGCACCTAACCCAAAGATATAAGACAAATTCTATAACTGACTCAAAGATACGAGGCTAAATCTGCAACAAAAATAGATTTGGGACCGAATTGGGAACTAACCCAAATATATGGGACCAAATGTGCAACAAACAAAGATATAAGACCAAATCGACTAAGTCCAAATTTATAATTTAACTTTTTTTTTTCTATAAATATCTCCAATGGAAACAATCTCATTGAGATTAACCCTCTAGACTCATTTGATCTTTAAGGTTGATTTCTATTTTGATTATAAAATTGTTTTTTGTTTTGATATGGTCTTCAAATTCTTACATTTGTTGTATTTTAATTCTAAAGTATAATTTTATCTTGTTTTAATCGTTATTTCTAACCAAGCCAATTAAGATTAAGGATGTTATTCGCGCGGGGTGAGGAGTACTTCCTCAATCCTTGTCCCCACCAACTCTAGTCTCCCTCGTCATTGTCTCTGTTCTCGTTCCCTAACTCTTTCAGTCTTCACGGAGATCCTCACAGTATATATTTTTTTAAAATAATATCTATTTTTAATTGATTGAAAACATAATCCAATAAATATTAATGCTTGAATTATAAAATTTCATTCNAAACTCATTTATTATGACATATATGAGAAAAAAATAGTTTATTTTAACTTTTCATGTTAGAAATAATGGTAGAAACAAGAAGATTCATCAAAAATATGATTTTAAGACCAAAATAAAACTTACCCCACAGTTTAAACTTTAAACTTTAAAGCCTAAACTTACCTCATATGGTCCCTGAAGTTTGCGAATAGTTATAATATGGTCCAAAAACAAATTTTCTTCTCAAGTTGATACCAAATATTTAAGTCGTGAATCGTGATCCCTGTATGGCTATACCCACAAGTAGTAGGGTTTTCTTCCTCTCAATTCTTCTTCTTCGTCTTCTTCTTCATGCAATTGTACGGAACCGCACCTCCGGGAGATTCCGTGGTGGAAATCCTATCGGTGCTGGTGTTTAAGCAGGAAACAACTTTTGGTTGAAGTCTCCTCAGCGCCGTATTTATTCATCGTCACTTTGCTACTATGTGGTATGGTTCATCATTGCTTCTGATTTAGTAGGGACAAGAATCAGAAGTTAGGATGGGCAAACCACAATAGGCTATCGAAATTGATGAATAGATATGTCTTGAGGTGATTTGCACTGAAACTTGTGGACTTAGGTTGTGAAGGAAGTTTAAACCGCTTGATGGTTCAATTCAGAAAGGAAAAGTGGAAGGATCTAGGTAGTATTTTGATATATATATATATATATATCCATAGATATTTCCTTATTAGAGTTTTATGTTTCATAAAATGGAATGTATGGTGATATATAGAAGAGACATTGTCATGGCAAGTTTTAAATAACCTTTGTATTTGTTTGTTTACTACTTATGCTGTTGTTTTCATATTCATTAAGTAGCGTGAGCCACCAAATCTAAGATTTGGGAATCCCATTGTTTTAATTTAAAACAAGGACATTGAGACAGACACGACACCAGGGCAATATGGCCCTACAAATTTGAAGTGGACTTCTGTAACACATGTTGGACACAGAAATGACTCCTTTTTACAAGTATATGTGCATCATAAGTTTATTTGTTTTTGTTTGAATCTAAATACACTCTACAAGTAGGCTTGTTAGGCACTATTAAATGTCCCTAAACGGTTATTATCCTGATGAATAAAGCAATCACATTATCTTATTCCCATTTAAACTCATTAAGGAAGACCTCTTTTCTTTCAATTTTTGGGGGAAAAGTCAGGACAGAAATTTACTGATATAGGGTAAGAGAATGTTGGTTTACTCTAATGATGAGGTGTTTATGAAATCCATATGAAAATGAATTGAGGTCAATCAACTCTAAGTTTCTATCTCTTGTGCGTTTATAATGAGTTTCTACCCAATGTGCTGAAGAATTGGAGATTGGAGAACCTCCTACGCTGTTTATTTTTACTGCATTTATTCTCTTGCTGGTTTTATCTGATTTAGAAGTTTTCCTGATCATATAATGCTATTTTTTCTTCTCTGTATATGATGTCTACTTTCATCTAAGGAATTTTTTTTTGAATTATTCTGGAATAGAAGGGATAGCTACTACGATACCAGCATGATGTACACAAATTTTGGAATTCTAAATTTATGGAGTTCCAAATAGGTTTTTGAAATTTAATTACATGAGATATATATTGATCTAGTTTAGTTAATTACGTGAGTAATAAGTTTCTGTTTTTGGCCTGAGATTAGTAAGTTTCACTTGTAGATAACTTACTATTTACTTACCTAGCTTGATGTATTGCTTATAAGCTGACGTTATGACTATTGTAATTATTCTCTGATAATGTATCTCCTTAGTGTTTGGTTTTGTTTCATATGATAGTGTTCTAATTAATTTTATGAAGTTATATGAACATGGTTAAACTGCTGCATATTTGGAGTTTTGTTGTAGATTTTTTCTTATGTTTTCTTTGTTATAGTCCATAGGATGCATATGAATGCTACTTATATTTATATATATCTATATGATTTTGGCATCTTAATATTGTAAGGACAAGAATGAAGAAGTGATACAAGTTTCACATATCCCTTTCTTCTTTTATTTTCATATATAACTGTGATTTTCTATTATTTAATCTACCTTGTCTAGATTGTAGCTTTTTCTAAATTAGCGGAAAATCAATTCCTTGCCATGGAGGTGAAGGTATATGATGCGTGTTTTAGTTATTCAAGTAATAATCCATTGTTTGAACAACTCTTGAGATCAAATCTAAGCCCGAGATCAAATCTAGTGGCCTAAAAATGAAGGGAAAAAAAAGAATATCCTGCTGTAACATCTTTATCTCTTGGGTGTGATGTCCTTTCAGTTCAGGAATAGCAATTAGAGAGCAGTTTCTGTTAAAAAGTTGCAGAATCTGCACAACTTTTGGAGTAGAGAGGTGAAATGATGTTCTTGTTAGTAGAACTTTCTTGCATTTTCACTCTTAAGCAATTAGCTTATAATGCTTGTTTGTTCTTTTGTCTTTATTTGCAACATTTGAATGCCATTGCACTTCAAAACTGAAGTAAATCTTGAGTTGGAAAGTTTGAATCCTTCTAATCACTGATTTACCTGCCCTTGATAGTTCTACATTCAGATAGTTTAAAATGCCTGACATGATGCAGTTTTAACTAATTAGTCATGGTGCCACTTTCTTTCCTCTGAGTTGCTCCATAGCTATTTTGCAATTGCTACATTTATTAGCTTTGCAAAATGTCTCATGGTTTTGGTGGGAGTCGAGTCAGGGTAACAGTCACAGTGCTTAGATGCAGAGTTTGTCCTTTAGGTGTGCTGCCATTTATGCTTTTTCAATATCCTTTTTTGGTATTCTTAGTCTGTAGGGTGGAGACAGCTGAGCATTTTTGCTTGGTAGACTGCTACCAGACACTTTGCTGTGTTAGTTTTGACGTGACAGTTTTATTGTCAATGGTGTGAAATCGAGCATTCAAAAGAGCCAAGGTAAGAATATATTGATCCTAATATAGTTGGGATTTCATTTACTGCCATAGTCTATCTTCTTTGAGTGTGCTTGTAGAGGCTTTTCTTAGGTACTAATAATATACCGAGAAAAGTTATAAGAAAGCTGAAAGAAATATCTTAACCGTTTCTAAATCATCAAAAACAATAATAATCCTTTAATGGCAGTGTATAAGTGTGGAACCAATTTCCTTATAGATACTTTTTTTTTGGTCGCTTCATAAATTTGGCTTAACAGAGATGTTGGAAAAGTCATTTTATTAGTGGTTCATTTTAAATTTGAAAGAGGTACGATCTTTCTAGTCCTTAAGACACTTTTAAAGAACATTTATTTTTACCTTGGAAATTGAATAAAGAATCTACCACGACAGTCAATATTATTGATTTGTATTATTTTTCTTTTGAAATTACTATTTTTTGTTCATTTTCTGATTCCTTATGCACCTTAACTAGTGCCCTATGGGTATTGGTTAGAAGTTTTCATTTGAATTAGTGAAGTGAAGCTTTGCACTGAATGTTGTCCATTTGGACTTCTTTCGATGGGCTGGATTCCACAACCGACCCAACACTACCTTTACCTTCTCAGCATGTTCCTGTAAAGAGTATATATACTGATGGCCAGTGTCTGATACTCGTAGAAGGCGCAGAATGTCTGCCAAGGTTTTTCCCGAGGATCTCATTGTGGATATCTTTGCAAGGCTTCCTGTAAAGTCTCTGATGCGATTCAAATGCTTAAGTAAGTATTACTATAATCTTATCAGAAGTCCTAGCTTCATCATGAAGCATTTTCAGTTTTGCACCAAAAACCCTCGCCTTCTCACCTTTCATTATCAAAATACATCGTCATTAGATCTTTGCATTTCTTTAATTTCTGATGAATTATCTATGACGCACATGGATTTTGGGTTACCAATCTTAGAATTCTCGAAGTCTCTAGATTTAGGGGAAACAGAAAAATCATTGCTCCCCATTAATTTAGGGATTTCAAACCCAGAAACATCGAAGGCTTCTCAAGATTTAGGGCCACCATTTGCAGAGGTTTCACAGGCTGTCATTGATTCAGTGTTGACATTTCCAGAATCATCGCAGTATCCTGTTGATGCATGTTTACCATTTTCAAATGAATCACATTCTTCTGTCAATTTGGAGGTATCAATCCCAAGAGTTTCTCAGCCACCTGTTGATTTAGGACTACCATTTGCTGACAAACAAGTTCTTGGAATTATACCTTTTGGCCCTTGCAATGGCATTTTCTTTCTATGTGGAACTTTTGCTGACAGTCCCGATCAATTTATTTTATGGAATCCAGCTACAAAAGAGGTCAAGGTTCTTCCTTTACCTCATCAACCTCCCTCTAGAATTGATTTGTGCTCAATTGGGTTTGGTATTGATCCCAAAACAAACGAATACAAGGTTGTGTTGGTGATGGACGAACCGAATGGGCTTTGGGGAGCTAATAAAATTCCTTTGGTCGAGGTTTTTAGTCTTGGGACTAATTCATGGAGGAATGTTAATGTTAATTTCCGTGCTTATGAATTTGGCTATACTATCTTTAATTCCTATCTAAATGGAGTTTATCATTGGTATACCAAGCTCAGCGGAGTAATTGTTTGCTTTGACATGAGCAACGAAGAATTTTATAGAATGAAGTCGCCCCAAGTTAGTGAACAACGTGCCAATGAAGACCTTGTTGATGTCAATGTCACCGTCCTTAATGATTGCCTTGCCTATGTCAAGGAATATTATAGCGAGGTTCCGTTGGGCCTTCGGTTTGAGGTTTGGGTAATGACCGAACATGGTTTAGAAGAAAGCTGGACTAAACGCTTCAGCATTGGACCATACCTTGGCCTGGGGAAATTTTTCGGCTTTCGGAAAGATGATGAGTTTCTTGCTACAGGAATGAACAATGAGACGGTTGTTTCTTATAACCTTCATACCCATCAGCCAGTGATGGAATTTCCAGTTGATTGTGGATTACTGTTTTCTCGCCCTTTTAGTTATGTGGAAAGTATAGTTCCCTTATCTGCCTCTGTTGAGAAGAAAGCTTGAACCACCGTATTGTCTATTGTGAGCAAGTAATACAGTCTTGCTTGAAGAAATTCAGGAAAGAGTTGTCATGTGGTTAGTAGACTAATGCTATTGTTATCATATTTTTGTTGCTTTCTAATAATTATGGATGTTTAAGATCAAGGTTATATCTTAAGATGCATTGACATTGTATGGGCCTTTTTGGCTTCTGTGATCATCTTGTGTTGTTTGTGGATGTTGCCATCCAAGATTGCGCTATTGTCTTAGTAATGAATAAAAAATATTCAAGTGTTCTGGTATTGATTCATTTTATAGCTTTTCAATTGGTTGAATAAACTGATTTGGGTATGTTGGAAGAGTAAGGAGTAAGTTTAGAGTATGTCTTGATTATTTACCTGTCCTCATTGATATGCTGCTTTTGTTCAGACCATGACTCTGATCATGATCATATGTTTTCCTTTTTCTTGTGGTGTTGCGCTTGCATGTCCAGGCCAATGTTTGAATATAACACCTCTTACTAACTATTTACTGATTTACATATAGTGGCTTTGACAAACAAAGCCATATCTACTAGCCAATTGTTGCTCTATAATTCCACCATTAGTGCTAGAGCCTAGTGCTGGGAATGGAAAGATTGATTGCTTCCTGTCACTAATCTCCTGTGTTATTCTTTTATCTTTGTCGCCAACAACGTCGTCTGATGTGCCAAAACCAGAATCATAGGCAGAATCAGAGAAATGGGGATGAGTAATCAGAATTTGGAAATTGTATTATAAGTTTATAACTGATGTACTTGGATTCTAGCATAGGTGATTTGGGAAGACAAAGAAAGTCTAGGAGGATAAAGGTTTGTCACTGCCTTCCTTAATCTTTTGGTTGCTTTGGATGCAATGGTTGTCCAGAATCTCCACTACCTGATTTTGATTGCAACAATGCAAGAAACTAATTCATTATTTACTAAATTTAATCAAATAATACAAAGATTTTAATTTCTTGCTAATTAATGTATGTATATAGAGAATATAATATATAGTACTTTTTGAAAAGCATGAAGCAAACCTGTACTTGTGGGTTAAGTTCTCGATCATGGTTCTTGGATCACCATCATCCTTGGTTCCAATATGACAATCGCCATTAGTATTAGAACTGTCAAAATAAAGATGCATTTTGTAGTTAGAAGAAAGTGAAACTCTCTCTGCTAGAACTTGAGGAGGCAACCTCAGATCTGGCACTCCGCCTAAGATTACCCTGGTCGAACAGTAACCGCCGTCGGCAGCCCTTCCTTCTTTCCTTCCTCCACTTATTTAATAATTTTTTTGTTTGTGTTTTTATCTTCTCTTCTCCTTGTAGAGGAGTAAGAGGTTTCTCTCCTTTGGGACCGCCTAAAATTACCCCGGTCGAACGGTAACCACCAACGGTAGCCCTTGCTTCTTTCCTTCCTCCCCTTATTTAATAGGTTTCTGTTTGTGTTTTATCTTCTCTTCTTGTAGAGGAGTAAGAGGTTTCTCTCCTTTGGGAATGTTTTTTTTTCTTCTGTCATGATTGAACTTTCTTCTATTAGAGACTAAGTTTTGATATTTTGATGAAGATTTACTTTCTAACATAACAAAATTTACAGTTATCTATCTTTGAATAATGTGATTTGTGATGAGTATATTATTAATCATTTTGATTTGGGTAAATTGCAATTTGGTACCCTGTGGTTAGGGGCGGTTCCCCTTTGGTACCCTGAAAGAAAAATTTTTGCATTGTGGTACCCCGTGGTTTACTCCGTTAGCGATTTGGTACCCTGAGGTTTTTTTCTGTTAGGATTTAACGGCAAATGTTAGTTAAAATGTCAAAAATCTCCCAAAAAGTCTTCTCTTATGCGTTTAAGTCCTTTCCCTTTACTAAAAGGGATCAAAACATAAAGAATTAATTATAAAAGGGTCTTTAGAATTCTAATATTATAGATTTTTCTCCTTTTCATAAGATTTCTTTTGAATAGGTCCTGATTTAAT
>QANZ01020069.1:60385-73818 GCA_003254925.1 Chamaecrista fasciculata
AAAAAAAAAAAAAAAAAAAAAAAAAAAAAAAGAGAGAGAGAGAGAGAGAATGGATTGATGAGGCAACTGAGAGTTGAGCAGCAAAGTTGGACAAACTCGAGTCAAGAATCATATTATCTGAATAATAATAAAATAGCCAGACACTGGCTATTAAAGATTAAAAAGAAAAAAGGTTTACTAGAATTTAAATACTAGTAATAGAATTCACATGAGTAGCAGACCCCTCTTATAACTAATAGAATTTAAATACTAGACTTCAACCAAAATTCAAATCCCAAATTTTGCTCATAACTCCAGGAATTTGACATATCAGTACTTAATGAATATAAGAACTCATCCAACAAAAACTCCTGGGAGAGACTCAAATTCAAGAATAAAACATCTTCAAAGGATGTATAAAAGAACTCATCCTTCTTGGCAATCTATCTAGTTCCCATTCTCTAGCATTATAAATTATAATAGTGAAAAAAAAAATTTATCAACATGGCAGGATACACCTGGCAAATGATATTTGCTTAAAATTCAGCATTTGTCTTATGACATGCAGCTCAAAAAAGTATACTGAGCAAGGAAAGATATTAATGGAAATACTCAAGCTAACGTCTTCATAAAAGTACTCATAGTACTAGAAATGACTTGTAACAGGGGGAAAAACAGGATCAGATCAGATTCAAGCAATGAACAGAATCAACAAATTTACTAAGGCATGTATTTAAAAATGAAATACTCAAAACATTCTTATCTTCAATTGGATTCAAGACATTTATAAGATGTACCACGGTTGTCACTAACTACTCAATGACAAAGCATGTAAAATTTTCATTCATTACTAACACGAGAGAAACCTGAATGGGCACATCCAGAAAGGCAGAAACAAAACACGATATTCACAGAAGCCTATATCTTATAAAGTCAAAAGCAGGGAGTGTAACAATATTCTTTGTCCAGGAAAGAGTAATAGGACTATAACATATAACAAAATCAATATTTACTTATCTTGGTTGGTGGTACTCTTTCTTACACAACTTTAATTTTGAACTGAGAAACAAAATAGGAAGCAAAATTGAGAGGGAGTTTTGAGTAATATCATTATGTGTCTCTCTTTTGTGTCAACCATATATGATGCAAGCAGTTCATTTTGTATTTATAGGAGACTCAGTGAGAGAGAGCGAGAGTGAGAGAGGGTCATGTGAGAGGAGACAAGTGCCAGAATGAGGGAGGGGAAGGGTCCTTGCTTTAAATTGTTAGTTTGTTGCATTAGGAAAGCACAAAACTTAAGTAAGGGAAGGTAATAGTTACAGAATGAGAGGGAAAGAGAGAAAGAGAGAGAGATGACTGATGAGAATGAAGAAATTAGATGTGTGGGGAGTGGGTGTAGAGGGACTTATATGTAATAAAGGGAAAGTTTAGTTGGTTAGTTTTTCTATAATAGCCGTTTAATTTTTCAGTGTGTTGAATGGTATTGCCTTGGCTTTTGAATGCTATTTCGAAACCTATGCAAGAATATTTTCTTTACTTTCCTACCTTGCATGTGCTATGGGAATTTGCAAATCATATTTGCTAAGAAATCCTAAACTCATCTAATCACAATCAGCTTACAAAAAATATACTGAGCAAGGCAGGAAAAAAAAACGAAATACATATGCTAATGTCATCCATTGACAACTCACATTAAAGATGACATATTGCAGAGGAAAGAAACTCAGCATATGCCCAGATTCATGCAAAGAACAGAATCAACAAATGTACAAAGACAGTTATTAAAGAAAGAAACTCCTGAAAAATATAAAAGACTCAAAGCAATTAGATTCAAGACATTCACAAGTTGTACCACGATAATCTCTAACAACTCAATACCCAAAATGTATCATTTTCATTAATTACTAACACAAGAATGAAACTATTATGACCACATCCACAAACAAAACAAGATGACAGCAAAAGCTAATTATCTAACAAAGTCAATTAGTCCTAAGATATCAACGCAACCAAAGAAAAATATAACTATTACAATGCAATAAACCAGATAAAAGAGAATCAGTCTAGTTCCCATTTGATAAATACTTCCAAGATATTTCTCAGCATAACTGTGTGACTTGCTCACATCACACGATCAGGTGGTAGAAGTCTCCTCGTCAGATAACACAGATGTGGGAAATATAGTCTCCACATACTCAATAGCAGCAAACAACATTGACCCATCAGGAACTTGAAATTTCAGTACAGGTTGTTGGGTAACAAGATTATAAGAAATCAGTGTGTCATTGTATTCCCCTGTGACTAGAATCTCTCTATCTTTCCAAAAGCCCCGAAATTTATCCACTCCAAGGAGTGGTCCAATGCTAAAACATTTGTTCCAGCTTTTTTCTACACCATGTTCATTCATTAGCCAAATCTCAATCTGGTGACCCAACAGAAGGCTACAATATTCCTTAACGTAAGCAATACAATCATTAAGGACAGAAATACTGCAATCAATAAGATGTCCATTGGTATAGTCTTCAACAACCAGGGGCAACTTCATTGTGTAAAAGAATTCAGAGCTCAAGTCAAAGCAAACAATCATTTGGCTGTTCTTAGCCAACCAATGGCAAACTCCATTTAGATAGGAATATGAAAATGAATATTCTAAGTCAAACACAGGGAGAGTAACATTGATCCTCCTCCATGAATCTTTACTAAGACTATATACCTCGACAAAAGCTTTCTGAGATAAAATTTCAGACAAGTGCCAGCGATCCAGTGGAAACAAAATGCACACAACCTTGTAATCTTTTGTTTTGGGATCAAAACCAAACCCATGAAAGCGCATTTTCACTCCCCAGCGTGGAAGAGTAAATGAAGGAAGAGCCTTGACCTCTCTTGTAGCCGGATTCCATAAAACAAACAGTCGACAACCGTCCTCATAAGTTGCACAAAGACAGAGAATGCCATTGCAAGGTCCATAAGGTTCAATTCGATAAAGAACCTTGTCAGGAAATGGTAGCTCCAAATCAACATGGGGCTGGGATACCTGTGGGATTGTTAGCTCAAAAGGGGGCTGTGATGATTCCGCCATTGTCTGCCTCAAAAAAACAGCAGGTTGTGATTTTCCAGGGCATCCCAGCAGATAATCTCCAAAATATTGTGATATAAATGGGACTGAACACCCAAAATCAGTGGAGGATTGTGTTTCTTCATAAGGAAGCCCTAAATCTGAAGCAGCCTGCAAATTTTCTAGCATTGGGTTGATTGGCAACCCTAAATCACTTGCAGTCTGTGAAAATTCATCACAAAATAAAGAAATGCAAGGCTTGAATGTAACTGGGTAATGAAGAATGAGAAGGCGAGGGTTTTCAGCAGAGAACTGAAAATGCTTTGCGATGAAAGTATGTTTTTTAATAAGATCACGGTGGAACTTACTTAAGCTTCGGAATTTCACCAAAGACTTTACTGGGAGCCTTGCCAAAATTTCCTCAAAGAGTTCACCGGGCATGCCAACGAGAGCCATTATGTGCCTTCTGTGAATTAAAAACTGCAATTAACAGTTTATTATAGCAAAATGCAAAGAAGGTAAAGTAGCGATCAGTTGATGGTGGAATCCAGCTCAGCAAATGGACGATATTCAAGGAGAAGTTTCATTTCATGTTTTCCAATATACTAATCACACACACACAAAAAAAAAATCCAAGCTAGCTTTTTGGGAATAAATTATGGAGCCAGAAAGAAAAAATTAATCATATGCAAAACGTTACCAGTTAATGAGTTAACAGCTTATATTTTGCAAAAGAAAAAGATTATTTATTTATTTTTTTCCTTTCTGGGTTGTAGAAAGGCTAAAGATATTTGCCTACATATTTATCATATTTCTCAGCATATTAGGAAATCATACTACAACTTGAACATTAAACCTACATATAAGTCATGCAACCTAACTATGATCTGACTAACTATGTTAAACATTGGTTACTTCCATAATATCTAAATAGCTAAAAACATAAAATGCTTTTGTTCCTCACCGCTGTAATGCTTCTAATTCTAATATTATAAAGAATAATAAATATGAATGCATAGATCATATGTTACTAATAATTACAGGATCATAAATAATTCCAGAATTGTTTTGATCAAGAAAACAATCAAAACTATTTAAAGTGTACACAAAATTAGAATAAAGGGAAATGAATAATAATAATAATCAATAAATCAATCANCTTTTAGTGAGTTCAAAAGGGAAGCACCTTTGGTTTAATAAAATTGATAATTTCTTGAACTTCTCGACATGATTCCTGCACAAAAAAAAAAAAAAAAAAAAAAAAAAAAAAAAACAGTAAATGAAAATTCATCTATATTTGACATAAAATATACTTACCTTGGTTCTTTGCATACTTTCTCTTAAACTATCAACTGCAAAACTTATGAAAATGAATAGACAAAACAGTCGAATAGCAGCTTATTAAACCAGAATGCTTAACTGTCTCCCCTTGGCAGACACAATACAACAAAAAAAATGATCTAGAAAAGGCATAAGTGGGGCACAACTTTGAAGGATAAACTCCAACCAATGCCACTGTTACCCCCACCCCCTGCAAATCCATAAGCTATTTGTGAAGCTAATGCATGGCAAACCATAAAACAAGTATTGGGAAATTTTACAGAGGAAACTTGCCACCATGCCTAATAGTTAAATTGCATCATGTCAGGCATCTTTAAATAGCCACCCCATTGATTGAGTTTATTGAAAAAAAAAGTAATGGTAAATCATTCCCCATTGATTGAATATTGTAATATTATTAATTGGGTGTGATGGGTTAAAATTTAAAGCTTTTAATAATAACCTTATAATGAGAAATATTATACATAAATTTTTAAAATTTAAAAGTATGATAAGGTTAAAATTAAATAAAAATAAGCATTTGAGAGGTTTAAGATAGCTCATAAACTATTCTAACCACTCACTAATTAAACTCGCAATCAATGGTTTAGACCTCACCCCACAACACTCCCAAATCATCCTCCCAATCAACCCCTTAGTGAAATGACTTCACTGCGACGAAGATGCAACGCTTAAGCTAGCTTTCATAGGAGGCCTTCCATTTGACGAAACCATCATCTATGGAGCCACCATAGGTGCGAAACTTGAATTGGAGAAACTTTATGCGGTAGAAGGTGTTTGAGAAGGACAAGGGGCATTGATCTTGTTTAAACTAGTGAAAACTTATTTTTTAATTCTTACATTTACACAGAGTCAACTAATTAGTCCATAAATTATCAAAAAGTACTACACAATCCCTAAATTATTGCAATTATCAACAATTTGATCCCTGTGTCAAATTCAGAGATTAAAAAGTACAAATTCAGTACAAATTTAAAGACCAAATAGTATAATTTTAGTACAAATTCAAAGACCAAAAAATATAAAATTAGTTCAAATTCAAAGACCAAATAATATTAGTTCAGTACAAATTTTGGGATCAAATAGTATAAAATTAATTTAAATTCAGAAACTACATAGTATTAATTTAGTACAAATTCGAGGACCGAAAAATATAAAATTAGTTCAAATTCAAAAACCGAGAGTTTAGCAGCAAAGTTGGACAAACTCAAGAATCACATTATCTGAACACTAATAAAATAGCCAGACACTGGCTATTAAAGATTAAAAAGGAAAAGGTTTACTAGAATTTAAATACTAGTAAAAGAATTCACATGAGTAGAAGTACCCTCTTATAACTAATAGAATTTAAATACTAGACTTCTACCAAAATTCAGATCCCAAAATTTGCTCATAACTCCAGGAATTTGACATATCAGTACTTAATGAATATAAGAACTCATCCAACAAAAACTCCTAGGAAAGACTCAAATTGAAGAATAAAACATCTTCAAAGGATGTATAAAAGAAATCATCCTTCTTGGCAATCTATCTATTTTCCATTCTCTAGCATTATAAATTATAATAGTGAAAAAAAAAATATCAACATGGCAGGATACACCTGGCAAATGATATTTGCTTAAAATTCAGAATTTGTCTGATGACATGCAGCTCAAAAAAGTATACTGAGCAAGGAAAAATATTAATGGAAATACACAAGCTAACGTCTTCATAAAAGTACTCACAGTACTAGAAATGACTTGTAACAAGGGGAAAAACAGGGTAGATCAGATTCAAGCAATGAACATAATCAACAAATTTACTAAGGCATGTATTTAAAAATGAAATACTCAAAACATTCTTATCTTCAATTGGATTCAAGACATTTATAAGATGTACCACGATTGTCTCCAACTACTCAATGACAAAGCATGTAAAATTTTCATTCATTACTAACACAAGAGAAACCCGAATGGGCACATCCAGAAAGGCAGAAACAAAACAAGATATTCACAGAAGCCTATAACAATCTTACAAAGTCAAAAGCAGGGAGTGTTACAATATTCTTCGTCCAGGAAAGAGAAATAGGACTATAACATATAACAAAATGCATATCTACTTATCTCGGTTGGTGGTACTCTTTCTTACACTGCTTTAATTTTGAACTGAGAAACAAAATAGGAAGCAAAATTGAGAGGGAGTTTTGAGTGATATCATTATGTGTCTCTCTTTAGTGACAACCATATATGATACAAGCAGTTCATTCTGTATTTATAGGAGACTTAGTGAGAGAGAGCGAGAGAGGGTCATGTGAGAGGAGACAAGTGCCAGAATGTGGGAGGGTAAGTGTCCTTGCTTTAAATTGTTAGTTTGTTGCATTAGGAAGGCACAAAACTTAAGGGAAGGTAATAGTTAAAGAATGAGAGGGAATGAAAGAGAGAGAGAGATGACAGATGAGAATGAAGAAGTTAGATGTGTGGGGAGTGGGTGTAGAGGGACTTATATGTAATAAAGGGAAAGTTTAGTTGGTTAGTTGTTCTATAATAGCCGTTTAGTTTTTCAGTGTGTTGTAATTCATTTCTCAGCTCTATTATGACAATTTTCATGAAGGCTGATAAAATGGTATTGGCATAGCTTTTGAATGCTATTTTGAAACCTATGCAAGAACCTTTTCTTTACTTTCCTACCTTGCATATGCTGTGGGAATTTGCAAATCATTTTTGCTAAAAATTCCTAAACTCATCTAATCACAATCAGCTTACAAAAAATATACTGAGCAAGGCAGGAAAAAAAACGAAATACATATGCTAATGTCATCAATTGAGAACTCACATTAAAGATAACATGTTGCAGAGGAAAGAAACTCAGCATATGCCCAAATTCATGCCAAGAACAGAATCAACAAATATACAAAGACAGTTATTAAAGAAAGAAACTCCTGAAAAATATAAAAGACTCAAAGCAATTAGATTCAAGACATTCACAAGTTGTACCATGATAATCTCTAACAACTCAATACCCAAAATGTATCATTTTCATTAATTACTAACACAAGAATGAAACTAGTATGACCACATCCACAAACAAAACAAGATGACAGCAAAAGCCTATAATTATTTGACAAAGTCAATTAGTCCTAAGATATCAACGCAAGCAAAGACAAATATAACTATTACAATGCAATAAACCAGATAAAAGAGAATCAGTCTAGTTCCCATATGATAAATACTTCCAAGATTTTTCTCAGCATAATTGTGTGACTTGCTCACATCACACGATCAGGTGGTAGAAGTCTCCTCGTCTAACACAGATGTGGGAAATATAGTCTCCACATACTCAATAGCAGCAAACAACATTGACCCATCAGGAACTTGAAATTTCAGTACAGGTTGTTGGGTATCAAGATTATAAGAAATCAATGTGTCACTGTATTCCCCTGTGACAAGAATCTCTCTATCTTTCCAAAAGCCCCGAAATTTATCCACTCCAAGGAGTGGTCCAATGCTAAAACATTTATTCCAGCTTTCTTCTACACCATGTTCATTCATTAGCCAAATCTCTATCCGGTGACCCAACAGAAGGCTATGATATTCCTTAACATAAGCAATACAATCATTAAGGACAGCAATACTGCAATCAATAAGACGTCCATTGGTATAGTCTTCAACAACCAGGGGCAACTTCATTGTGTTAAATAATTCAGAGCTCAAGTAAAAGCAAACAATCATTTGGCTGTTCTTAGCCAACCAATGGCAAACTCCATTTAGATAGGAATATGAAAATGAATATTCTAAGTCAAACACAGGGAGAGTAACATTGATCCTCCTCCATGAATCTTTACTAAGACTATATACCTCGACAAAAGCTCTCTGAGATGAAATTTCAGACAAGTGCCAGCGATCCAGTGGCAACAAAATGCACACAACCTTGTAATCTTTTGTTTTGGGATCAAAACCAAACCCATGAAAGCGCATTTTCACTCCCCAGGGTGGAAGAGGAAATGAAGGAAGAGCCTTGACCTCTCTTGTAGCCGGATTCCATAAAACAAACAGTCGACAATCGTCCTCATAAGTTGCACAAAGACAGAAAATGCCATTGCAAGGTCCATAAGGTTCAATTCGATAAAGAATCCCGTCAGGAAATGGTAGCTCCAAATCAACAGGGGGCTGGGATACCTGTGGGATTGTTAGATCAAAAGGGGGCTGTGATGATTTCGCCAATGTCTGCCTCAAAAAAACAGCAGGTTGTGATATTCCAGGGCATCCTAGCAGATAATCTCTAAAATATTGTGATATAAATGGAAATGAACACCCAAAATCAGTGGAGGATTGTGATTCTTCAGAAGGAAGCCCTAAATCTGAAGCAGCCTTGAAATTTTCTGGCATTGGGTTGATTGGTAACCCTAAATCACTTGCAGTCTGTGAAAATTCATCACAAAACAAAGAAATGCAAGGCTTGAATGTAATTGGATAATGAAGAATGAGAAGGCGAGGGTTTTCAGCAGAGAATTGAAAATGCTTTGTGATGAAAGTATGTTTTTTAATAAGATCACGGTGGAACTTACTTAAGCTTCGGAATTTCACCAAAGACTTTACTGGGAGCCTCGCCAAAATTTCCTCAAAGAGTTCATCAGGCATGCCAACGAGAGCCATTATGTGCCTTCTGTGAGTTACAAACTGCAATTATCAGTTTTTTATAGCAAAATGCAAAGAAGGTAAAGTAGCGATCAGTCGATGGTGGAATCCAGCTCAGCAAATGGAAGATATTCAAGGAGAAGTTTCATTTCATGTTTTCCAATATATTAATCACACACACACACACACACACACACACACACACACACACACAAAAATCCAAGCTACCTTTTTGGGAATAAATTATGGAGCCAGAAAGAAAAAATTAATCATATGCAAAATGTTACCACTTAATGAGTTAACAGCTTATACTTTGCAAAAGAAAAAGATTATTTATTTATTTTTTTCCTTTCTGGGTTGTAGAAAGGCTAAAGATATTTGCCTGCATATTTATCATATTTCTCAACATATTAGGAAATCATACTACAACTTGAACATTAAAACTACCTATAAGTCATGCAACCCAACTATGATCTGACCAAATATGTTAAGCACTGGTTACTTCCATAATATCTAAATAGCTAAAAACATAAAATGCTTTTGTTCCTCACCGCTGTAATGCTTCTAATTCTAATATTAGAAAGAATAATAAAAATAAATGCATGGCAAACCATAAGCTATTTGTGAAGCTAATGCATGGAAAACCATAAAATAAGTATTGGGACTTGGCACCAAGCCTAATAGTTAAATTGCATCATGTCAGGCATCTTTAAATATACACACAAAAAATAAGAAGGGGAAGATTTAATCTCTCAAACTGTAGCTTTACATTGAGTTTTGCAGTGCACTGCGAATCCTAAGGAAACTACACAGGAATCTAATAAACAAATGTTGCAAATATTTGAGAAAGAATCAATTCTAATTATTTAAGTATAAAGCATTGTAAGGTAATTATTTCAAAGCAAATTTATTCACTAAATAAGAAGTTCATTTCACCTCTCCGCTTCACCAGTTGTGCAAGCCCTGCAAAAATTTTCACAGAAACTTCTCAGTAATTGCTAATCCTGAATTGCAAATACAGCATCACATCCAAGTAGCAAGCTTTTTTTCTTTATTCTTTTTCTTTCCTGAATTTTATTGTTCATTGACTCCAGGTTAGAATGCAAGATTTCAGCTCAAGAGTCAAGAGTAAGTTAAATAAACGTTTCTTGGATGAAAACCTAAAACATACATCATATAACTGCACCTTCAATCAAACATTTTTCTTTTGGTTGCCCACCTTGTCACCGATGCTTCACTCTGACTAATCCGGACTTGACTTATGTCACACACCTGACTATGGTGGGAGAGTCTCCCAATGGAGTAGTTGCATTCACAAAATCTCAAACTTCGGAATTTTGCTTAAGCAATACCAAGTCACTTACTATTTGAACCAACCCCCATTGGACTTCAATCAAACAATTTACATTAACTTAGTTAAGGCAACAACTTCAACAAGCTAGATTAAACGGCAGAAAATTACAGGTAGATGAAAATAAATGCACAAAGTCAAGGGTTAAACTTGTTTCGGTCATTCATTCCCTTCCTACCAAAATTAAGATGTCCAATTCAAATGTATGATGATTTTTTTATGATCAATGGAAAATGTTATCAAGACAAATGACCCTTCTTGTGCATCCAATAGAAAATAAGAAAGAAACCAAATCACAAACTCCGACAAAAAGCACAAATTTTCAATAGTGTAACGATTTTCATATATCTTCATAATATCAATTACTCAACACTATCATGTGAAACAAAAACAAATAATAAGGAGTCACCAAGACTGCTTGTTACACACAATTGCTCTTCTGCCAAAGGATAAATCATGTAATCTTATGAACCATACATAATATGCATTTTACAAAGTTAACGTCCAGGAACATGCTTGGAGCTCCATAAATTTCATTATTTTTTTCTCCCATTGGTGGGTGTGATATCATCTAAAGATAAAAGGCAAACAAAGATAATCAATTAGGAAACACCATAAATCACAGAAAGAACAGCCAAAGAACAAAAACAACAGCTTAGTAGGGTTCGCCAATTCCTCTGCATGTTGGGTAGAGACTCATTATGAACACACGTATTCAATAGCTAATCTGAATCCAACTGTGGTTTGAGTGGATACGGTGCTGAAAAAACTTGTACTGAAATGTTGGTTCAATATTAAACATCAGATTCGCACCAAGGATTTTGCAGGTAGGATTTCCACTCCGAAATCTACGGGAAGTGCCATTGTAAGACATTCTTTTGAGATGGGTAGGGAGTAACGACACTAGAATTTATTTGGGGGACTGAAAACTGAAAACACAAGGATTTGGGTTTCCATGGCTGCAAGAATTTTTATGGAAGCTCAGAAAGATGTAAAGAAATTTTTTGGTCTCCTTTTGTACAAGATATTTCGTAGTTTGCTATGCGTTATTCTCTTTTGGTAGTGTTTTTTTTTTAAAAAAGAAAGAGAAGATTAAAGACCCGGTTTTCGTCCCAAATATATGATTTAATGTTCATTTTGGTCAAATAAGTTTAAAAATATTTAAATTGATCCTAAATGTTAGCAAAATATTTTATTTTGGTCTCAAACTATTCAATATAACTTGTTTCAAGTTCAAACGTTTGGAGCTACGTATTGTTCTCGAATAATACTTTCTCTTTCCAGTTGGGATCGTCAGCAGACGAGGTCAAATTGATCTTAAAAGTAATATGCTCGTTTCATGGTTAAATAAGTAAAGCTGATTAAATATCTCTTGTTTCAAATTCGAATATGACAAATTCAGAGCTACGAGTTCCTCTTAACAAGTCCTTTGAACTTGAAATGAGAGACGAGATAAATATGACCAAATTCAATAGTTTTAAACTAAAATGAAACATTTTACCGATATTTTAGACTAAAATGAAATATTTTACCAACATTTAAGATCAATTTAAACATTTTGAAACATAATAAACCAAAATGAATATTATGACATATATTTAGGACTAAATGACCCTTTCACCTTTTTTTAGGGCAAAACTTATATCAAGTTCCTTATATCCTTACTATCAAGTTCTCCGATCGATATTTGACACGTGACAAAATTTTTATACATGACCAATCATGATAGAGAGAGAGAATATTAAACACCACTTTTTGCATGACCAATCATTGAAGAGAGTGAATGTAATTAAAATTTTGTGATCCGAGGAACTTGATAGAAAGGATATAAAGAACTTGATATAAGTTTTTTCCTTTTTTTATTATCAAACTANATTAAATTTTTTTTGTAAACTCGTTTATTATATACTATATATATATGTGTATCGCAAAAAAATTGTCCACTTCGATTCTTTATTTTTGAAGAAAGGTAAAAATCACTCGAAATTACATTTTGATGATCAAAATAAAATAAATGTGAAAGTTTAAAGATTGAAACAAAATAAAAATAATTTTAGGACTAAAACAATACTTGCCCTATTATTTGAGGATCAAAATGAGTAATTTATGAAATATGATAATGCTTTGACCACACTCCAATGATATTTTTTTGAATTTCTACAACTATTTTCTAAAAGAGATAATCATATTCGAAACCATGTCGGTCACTAAATAAGAACACTTTTTCTAACGAAGATTTGAATTTGATTTCATTACATTATAGGAGACTAACTCTTTTTTTAGACCTCATCTTTCTTGGCAATCTATCTTTTCCCCATCATCTAGTATTATAAATTAGAATAGCAAAAAATTTATCAACATGACAAGATACACCAGGCAATTGATATTTGCTTAAAATTCGAAATTTGTCTGATGACATTCAGCTCACAAAAATATACTGAGCATGTACACATGCTAATGTCTTCATAAAAGTACTCAAAGTAGAGATGACTTGCAATACGGGGGAAAAATAGGGGTTAGATCAGATTCAAGCAATGAACAAAATCAACAAATTTACAAAGGCATGCTGTTAAAAATGAAATACTCAGAAATTTCTTATCTGCTCCTTGAAATTACCAACACCAACAAAGCAATTGCATTCAAGACATTCATAAGTTAAACCATTATAAGAATACAGGGAAAAACTTCAAGTATCTTGTTGGAATGTGTTATTGTGGTTACTCACTGAAGTCCTCTGAAAAAAACTTATCAAGACGAATGGAGAAAACAGTCAAATAGCAGCCTATTAAACCAAAATGCTTTACTGTCTCCCTTGGCAGACACAATACAAAAAAAAAAGACAGATCTAGAAAAGGCATAAATGGGGGGCAAAACTTTGAAGGAAGAACTCCAAATAATGCCACTGTTACCCCCACTCCCTCCAAATTTATAAGCTATTTGTCAGTTTTACAGAGGAAACCTGGCACCATGCCAAATATTTAAAATTGCATCATATCAGTCATCGATAAAGATCCACACAAAAACCAATAAGGGGAAGATTTAATCTTCCAAACAAAAGCTTTACATTGAGTTTTGAAGTGCATTGTGAAACCTA
>QANZ01020069.1:73894-109790 GCA_003254925.1 Chamaecrista fasciculata
TACAAAAATTCGAGGATACTTCTTGAATTACAAAGAAAAAGCAATCTTTCCACATAAAGTTGAAGACGGATTATGGAAACCTTTTCCAACCCTAATTGACATTTCAAATCAGATCAAGAAGAAACGGAACAAACCTGTCTCCACGGTGGAACTGACCATTCAAATCTGCGTCCGAGATGAGAGGAGAGAAGAGAGAACGAAAGAGATCGGCTGCGTCCGAGATGACAAGAGAGAAGAGAGAACGAAAGAGAAGTCTTCACCCTAGGGTTGGAAAGAGAAGAGAGAACGAGAGAACGAAAGAGAAGAGAGAACGAGAGAACGAAAAAGTGGTGGCAAATGAGAGGGGCAAAATTGACATTTCAGTCGACATTCCCTCAGTAAAACTGAAAACCTGAGCCTCCCTGATGTAATTTATTTTTCACTGTTTGATTACAATGTAGACTACATTACGTTCCATCACAAACAATACCAAACAGCATAATTTTTTGGAGTCTGTGCCAATTTACAATGCATAAGGGAATTCAAGTGTACCAAACGGAGCCCTAAGGAAACTACACAGGCATCGAACTCACTTAAGCGCTACCAACTCACTTACCATTTAGACCAACCCCCTTGGACTTCAATCAAACAATTAACATTAACTTAGTTAAGGCAACAACTTCAACAAGCTAGATTAAATGGAAAAAAATACATGTAGATGAAATTAGATGCACAAAGTCAATGGCAAAACTTGTTTATCTCTTTCATTCCCTTCCTACCAAAATTAAGATGTCCAACTCAAATCTATGATGATTATCTGATGATCAATGGAAAATGTTACCAAGACAAATTTAGCCTTCATAGACAATAACAAAGAAACCAGACGACAGACTCTGCAGTCTGACAAAAACACACATTTTCAATAGTGTAACGATGTTCATATTATCACATATCTTCATAATATCAATGACAACACAATCATGTGAAACAAAAGAAAATATTAAGAAGTCACAAAGACTGTTCTTCTGCCAAAGGATAAATCATGTAGTCTTCTGAACCATACTTAATATGCATTTCACAAAATTAACATCCAAGAACTTGCTTGGAGCTTCATAAATCTCAAATTCTAAAATTGTCTGTCACGGTGTTACTGAACCAGTTCTGCCCACATTCTTCATTATTTTTTTCTCCCTTTAGCGAGTGGGATATCATCTAATGATAAAAGGCAAACAAAGATTATCAATTAGGAAACATCGTAAATCACAGAAAGAATAGCCAGAGAACAAAGACAGAAGACAGAACAGACAAAAACATCAGTTTAGTAGGGTTCTCCAATTCTTCTGCATGTTGGGTAGAGATTCAATATGAACACAGTACACACATTCATTCTCCAAATCAGGTAGGATTCCGAAATCTCCTGAAAGTGCCATTGCAAGACATTCTTTTGAGATGGGTAGGGGGTAACAATACCAGAAGTTATTTGGGGGATTGAAAACACAACGATTTGGGTTTGGCCACTGCAAGAGTTTTTTCTGGAAACTCAGAAAGTTGTGAAGAAATTTTTTGATTTTTCTCCCTTCGGAGTCGTGGGTGCTCTAGTCTTTGTACAAGAATTGCTACTTCTAACCTTAAATTCTTTTTTTTTTTTTATGGCAAAACACACTTTTGTACCCCTAACGTTTGCAGTGATTTTCAGTTATGCCCCTAACGTTTCATTTTGTTCAAGCGTACCCTCAATGTGAAACTAACGTTTCAATTATGCCCCCAATTTTGACTCAATGCCCATGTGGCAATTTTTTTACTTATGTGTCATTTTTTTGGTCTGACGTGGCATAATGACTGGACATTCATATTTTTTTTCCACCATGGCATGATGACTGGATTTACATTTTTGAACATAAAAATTGAGTAAATTAGCAAATCAGTCCCTGGATTTACATTTTTCATCATCTTCATTCATTTTAGTCCCAAATCCTCAAAATAAAATTGTAAAGTGTCTCAAAACTCTTCCAAACATTCCAATTTAGTCCTTAAAAATATTAAAAACTCTAAAACCTAAACCCTAAACCCTAAAACCCTAATCCTAAAACTCTAACTCTAAACCTCTAGCCCTAAAACCTAAATTCCTAAATCCTCTAAAACTTAATTTTTTTTTAATATTCAAACCCCCTAATTTTTTTTATCCCAATCTCTAAACCCCCTAAATTTTATTTTAATCCCAATCTTTATCTTCATCTCGTCTTCTCCACCATATCACACAACAGCGATCACCATCTCCAGCAACTACATCTCCATCTTCATCTTCTTCATATCACACCACAGCCATCAACCCTAAATTTTTTCTATATTTCTCTAATTCAAAACCCACACCCAAATTTGAACTCTAAGTTCATCATCATCACCATCTTCTTCTTTTCCCTGAAGTTTTTTTCTTCAAAAAACTTCCATACCCATTTCTCAGATTCAAAACCCATCCTCTTCCGCCTCTTCCACTTCTTTATCTTCGTCTTTCGCCTCAGATTCAAAACCCATTTCTCGGCCACTTTTTTTTTAAGTCGGAGCGTCGAGCGACTTCCCAAATCGGCGGATTTGCTGTGTGAATTGGATTTGCTGTGATTTTCGTGATTTGCTGTGATTTTCGTTTTCGTTTTCGTGATTTGTAGTGTGATGGCGGACGAATGATGATGATGACGGACGATGATGGCAAACGGAGATCCTAGCGCACCCAACGAATGGATGAAGATGATGAATATGATGAATAGATCTCTCATTTTCCAGATTCCCAAATTTCTGGATACTCAATATTCACATTCCTAAATTTTTCATTTTCCAGATCTCTCAAATTGATGAAGATGATGAATAGATGATGAATGTCTGGTAAAATAGAAATTTGGCAAAGATGGTGAAGGAATGGATGATGAATTGACGAAGATGAAGTTGAAGAAGATGAAGATAAAGATTAAAAAAAATTTTTAGGGGGTCTAGGGTTTAATAAAATAATTGTCAGCGACCGAATTGCAACTCAAAATTAAACCCACTAAATATGGGTTTAGGATTTAGGGTTTAGAGTTTTTAATATTTTTTAGGACTAAATTGGATAAAGATGAAGATGAAAAAAATTAAGTTTTAGGGGTTTAGGGTTTTTAATATTTTTAAGGACTAAATTNAGATAAAGATTAAAAAAAATTTTAGGGGGTCTAGGGTTTAATAAAATAATTGTCAGGGACCGAATTGCAACTCAAAATTAGAGTTTTTAATATTTTTAAGGACTAAATTGGAATGTTTGGAAGAGTTTTGAGACACTTTACAATTTTATTTTGAGGATTTGGGACTAAAATGAATGAAGATGATGAAAAATGTAAATCCAGGGACTGATTTGCTAGTTTACTCAATTTTTATGTTCAAAAATGTAAATCCAGTCATCATGACACGGTGGAAAAAAAAAATATGAATGTCCAGTCATTATGCCACGTCAGACCAAAAAAATGACACATAAGTAAAAAAATTGCCACATGGGCATTGAGTCAAAATTGGGGTCATAATTGAAACGTTAGTTTCACATTGAGGGCACGCTTGAACAAAATGAAATGTTAGGGGCATAACTAAAAATCACTGCAAACGTTAGGGGCACAAAAGGGTGTTTTGCCTTTTTTTTTTTTTAAAAAAAGGTCAAAGGTTCATTTTGGTCCTAAATGTATGCCCTACTGTTCATTTTGGTCCACTAAGTTTTAAAATGTTCAAATTGGTCCTAAATGTTGGCAAAATGATTTATTTTGGTCCTAAATATTGATAAAATGTTTCATTTTGGTCCCAAACTATTGAATTTAGTCATATTTCTCTCGTCTCTCATTTCAATTTCAAAGTACTTGTTAAGAGGAACTCGTAGCTCTGAATTCATAGCATTCGAATTTGATACGAGAAAGATATAATCAACTTTGTTTGTTTGATCATAAAACGAAAGGTCTACTTTTAGGACTGATTTGACGTCATTTGCTGAGGCCCCAACTAGATAGAGAAAGTACTCTTCGAAAAAAATACGTAGCTCTAAACTCGTCACGTTTGAACTTGAAATCAGCCATATTTAATAGTTGGGACCAAAATGAAACATTTTGCAAACATTTAGGACCAATTTGAACATTTTGAAACATAATGGACCAAAGTGAACATTATGGCAAACATTTAGGACCAAATTGACCCTTTAACCAAAATATATATATATATATATTTAGCTCTGTAAATCTGTAATATTATCTTTTTTAAGTTTTATTCTTTCAAAATAAAATATTTTAAAATAAAATAAAATCTCCGGTAAATCTGTAATCTCCATATGCATTGGTACATAAAATTTTTTTATTTTATTTTAATTTCGAGAGAGATGTGATTCATAAAAATATTATTTTCAGAAGTACTAAAAATTTTATTTGGATAAGTTATAATATTTTTGAAATTATTTTATAATATTCTCATAAATATTTTATTATTGTATTTAATTCAACTTCAATAATCTTAAAAATATTTCAATATATTTTTTAAATATATCTTTAATTACATACATTTATCTTTTGAAAAATNGGTGTTTTCCTGACAATTTATATAATTGAAAATTCTCACAACTTAACTTGAAAATCAACACATAAAAACATAAAATAAATAATGCATGGAATGTATCAATGAAACACTTAAATATCATGCAAATTTAATGCAAATCATATTATTGTCAATCCATATTTGTAGAGATGGGTTTTGTCCCCAAAATCATTAGGAAGTAAATAAAATTGTTAACAAAATAAATTAGTTACAGAAAAAGACTAATTGGTACTAATAGTAAAATAATAAAAAAATACTAAAAGTCATATAATAAGATACAAAAGGTGCTTCAATATTTATACATGTTGAACGTGCATTAGTCTTAATCAAGTGTAATCTATTTATAAAAGCTGATTCATAACTGACCCTCTTAATACAGTAAGCTTGGCACAACTTGTTTCATCAATGATTGGATTTTAGTGCAGAATACTGTTGGGAATTGTGCCCTAGGGCCAATCCTCTTTTATGTATGTTATGAACATATGGATTAATTTATAGAAATAAATTAATGGTTTTCACATTATTAGCATGTTTACTGTGATGACGTCCGTGATTAATTATAAGATAATTAATCTAAAACTGTCCCTGATCGATTGTTTTCGTGGGAGCGAAAATGAACTAAGATCAGCATGACCTCGGTGCATAGAGATGCACGCACTGGATGCTGGAACGAGAGTCATGGTGCAATTACGTAAGGGGTTACGAATTACTGGACTGACCCGGAAAGTCCTGCATGGGTTTAGTCATCAGCTTGCCTCTCCTGTACGCCTGTCACGACGCCTTAGACCTGAGGTCATCATTATTCCGGCGTTGCAGTTGTCAGACTTTGGCTTAGTCTAACGTTGCCNTCAACTTTTTTTAACAATTAAGTCAAATTAAATGTCTTCATTAATAAAAACATCATTAAATTGATCCAAAATTAATTGTTTTACCAATATATACAAGTTAAATTATATATAGAATGAATAAAAAAAATATTTTTTTGGCCCGGCTAGACCAGGTGACCCGGCCCGGCCCGGGTCTATACCGGGCCGACCAGAAACCCGGCCCGTGTACACCCCTATGTATGTCAGTTATAGAAAATACAGAAGACCTTGAAGACTGGAAGTATCTATGGGGCTACTTTTGGACAAGGACAATAGCCCCTTCTTTTTCTTTCCGTATGTTTTTCTAGTTTTTTTCTCCATCAGGATGTCCCTTCTTTCCGTTAGGAAACTTTTAATTCTTTCGTTAATCATTAAAAAAGTTTTCTTTTATGTTTTTCATTTGATGTTTTGCTTTTTGGAAGAAAAAAATATGATATTAATATACCACACCAATTCGTTGAGTATGGATAATGAGATTCCATTGATAATGAGTGTCGTCTCAAAGTTGGAAAAGAGATGTGTTGCCTCTCCTTTTTATCTTCAAAATTTTTGGTGTTTTCTAAAATTTTTATGTATATATTATGACATAGATAAACTAAAGGTAGGGTCATTTTGGTCTAAAAGTTGGTAAAATGTTTCATTTTAGTCTCAAACTATTGAATTTGAATATATTTCTATCGTCTCTCGTTTCAAGTTCAAAGGATTTGTTAAGAGGAACTTGTAGCTCTGAATTCGTCGCATTCAAATATGAAATGAGAGATATATAATCAACTTTGCTTGTTTGATCATGAAACGAGAAGTCTACTTTTAGAACCGATTTGACCTCATTTGCTGACAGTTACAACTAGGTAAATAAAGTATTCTTCAAGAACAATAGGTAGCTCTTAAGTCATAATGTTTGAACTTGAAACAAATCACATTCAATTGTTGGGACCAAAATGAAACATTTTACAAACATTTAAGACCAATTTAAATATTTTGAAACATAATGAACCAAAATGAATATTAGGACATAGATTAAACGAAGTTTAATTTTGTTTTTTAATCAAAGATGTTCAAGAGGCCCACGAGGCCCAATATCTGCGGCATCCACAGTTCACATCTCAACAGTGAAGTCTGAGCTAAGCTAAATGCAAAAAAGGAAAACGCCATCCATGTTATGGCGCTTCTTCCAATTCCATTGAATTCTTCTTCTTTCTCTGTTTCTTCTACATTCACTTGTTTCCCTCCTCTGCATTTTCTTCATCTTCAACCCCATTCTCACTCTGCAATTGCTTTACAAACTCTCAAATTTGCAGTTTCTTGTTCTAATCATACTGTTCAGGTTGACACCGAACCGCCCCGACGAGTGAAGGTAACTTCCGAAGGGCCAAAGAAGAAGAAGAAGAACAGCCCTAGACCAAGTTTCTTCGACCAAATTCGAGATAAATGGTCTCTCAAATTGAGCTCACAGAGAGAAAAATTCCCCTGGGAAGAACAAAGAAGAGAAGAAGAAGAAGAAGAAGATGAAGATGAAGGGAGTGATCAGAAGCCTTCTGAGGCATTTCCATCTGAGCCCAATTTTGACGTGAAAGCTTCAGTGAGCCGTCCTGTGGATTCCCTGATTCGAAATCGTCTTTCTCCATGGCATCAGGCTGTCAAACCCATCGATAGACAGGTTTATTCTGAGCCTGATACTCCTGAGAACTATGTAAAACCAGTAGAATATAGTGTTGCTAGTTCTGTAGTTAAAAGAGAAGAGGTTTTGAAAGATGATAGAGTTATTGGTAATACTCCAGTTGGGGTTAAGAAATCTAGAGAAACAAAGACAATCCGCTTAAAGGAAGAAAAGAGATTTGTTAAATATGACAAGCGAAATAGCAATATTGGCACTGTATCTCCACACAGTGGGGATGCTGGTAATTTGGCATCCCAGAGTGTAAATGGAGTAGAGATTCGTGAAATGGATAGAAACAGGAGAAGCAACACGGAACTGGCAGAGAAGTTGCTTCCTGAGCATGAATTACGGAGGCTCAGAAATATTGCCTTGAGAATGGTGGAGAGGTTCGATGTTGGAGTGGCAGGCATCACACAAGAATTGGTGGATTCTATTCATGAGAAGTGGAGGGTGGATGAAGTTGTGAAGTTGAAGTTTGAAGGTCCTCTTGCAGTTAACATGAGAAGGACTCATAAGATGTTAGAGGTCAGTGTTCATTCATACCACTCCCTTACTTTTTCTGAATTTGTAGAAAAAAAAATTGATGAGATATCGTTCTGTTTGTCAGAGGGTGAGCCTTGGCGCAGCGGTAAGGTTGTTGCCCGATGACCAAGAGGTCACGGGTTCAAATCTAAGGCTGCGTACATCTTGACCCACCCCAGACCCCACCTAGTGGGAGCCTTGTGCACTGGGACCGCTCTTTATCGTTCTGTTTGTTACTTACCCTACTTGAATGGATCAATTTGAGCTTTTATGAATGAAGATGCAATCTTGACTTTCTTTAGAGATTCTTTAGGACTTTTTTTATATGGTTATGCTTAGCATACCTCTTGTCTTTTTAGCTTATATATTGCATACTTTCAGAAATCAGAACTTTCAGAATCTTATTCACTAAATTGTATTCATACTTGATTAGACTAAAACTGGAGGCTTAGTGGTATGGCGGTCAGGCAGTTCGGTAGTGCTATATAGGCAATTGAGCTACAAGCTTCCCTGTGTACAATCGTATACTAAACTCAAGCATTCTAACTTGAATACTGTGCAACACTCAGTAGATGTTGGGAATCATGTTCAAGAAAGAATGAAAGAACCAGTTATAGCTACAGATCCATCTATCCCTGATACTACAAAGTATTTGAAGAATCTATCTGAAAAAGAATACATGGAACTGACTGACCTCAACCTTTTGTTGGATGAGTTGGGCCCTCGTTTCAAAGATTGGTGTGGCCGTGAACCATTCCCGGTTGATGCAGACTTATTACCTGCTGTGGTTCCTGGATATAAAAGGCCGTTCAGACTTCTTCCCCATGGAGTAAGACCAGGTTTGAAAGACAAGGAGATGACTAAGTTTCGAAGGCTTGCAAGAACAGCGCCTCCACACTTTGCCCTTGGTATGCAAGGAAAATAATTTCTTTCTATTAGTGCCCTGCAAGTGACACTTTACAAATACAATGCCTGTTTATTTAAAACTGTAGGTAGAAACAGGGAGCTGCAAGGTCTGGCTAACGCTATGGTCAAGCTATGGGAAAAAAGTGCAATTGCAAAAATAGCCATCAAACGTGGTGTAGCTAATACCCGTAATGAAATGATGGCAGAGGAACTCAGGGTATGCTACTATGCCTCCCAGTAGGAGCTTTGATTTTTAGAACAAATTTGTTTGATTTAATGCTTTAAAATAAACCATTCTAAAGAAAGTTTATAAAGCTGGCCATTTTGCTTTCAGTCTGATGAGATCTAACTATTTACTTATCAGAACACAGAGGGTGAGATTGCAGGTTTTCTCTACTCACTGAATTTGTTTCGAAGTAATTTAACAATTGAAAATAGAGTAGTAAGAGGGAAAGACATGATGTAATGAGATCTATGTATATTACATAGTGCATCTGCATTTAATTCTCAGTGATGGGGAAAAAGGAAAAAATTAGAGAAGAAGAAAAAAACTGTGATATCGTTTGTTAAATGCTTTTTGGATAGTGTTAAGTTTTAACTTTTAACATTGGAGTAGCAAATAGCAAGTTTGATGCTTTCTGACTTTGCAGCCCAACTAATGAATTGATTCCATGTCAAATAGATCAGCATAATGGCTGATTTTGGTCCACAACCTTTTCTTTTACTGGATAGAAACAATAAATTAGTAACATTATAGTTTTTTTTCCTAAATACTTTATCAGTCTACATTAGAGACTTCCTGTAGACCTTTTGCAAATTTAGACCAATTACAGCCCGTTAAAAGAGGAGGGTTGTGTTAGGCAAGCGACAGCCAACGTAAAACATTTGTCGTGTCTCTCGTATGGATCAACGTCAGTTGTTCCATATAGCCGACCCCACCTAGTGGGATAAGGCTTTGGTGGTATGGTACACTTTCTGGGGGAAGACTACAATATTTGTTTCAATCTGTTAAACTTATTAAGACTGTCAGTAATTGTATGCTTTAGAAGATGCTTTGTCTTTAAATTACTCTACGACATTCATGCTCAAGAGTTGAGACTTATTTTAAATTCATTCCATGCATGCAGAAATTGACTGGGGGCACTCTACTTTCAAGAAATAAGGATTATATTGTACTTTACAGAGGCAATGACTTCTTACCACCTTTTGTCACAGAGGCATTGACTGAAAGGGAGAAACTAGCCATGATCCAACAAGATAAGGAAGATGAGGCACGACAAATGGCTTTCTCTGTGACTAATTCAATTGGAAAAGCTTCTCAAGTTCCACTAGTTGCTGGCACTCTTGCAGAAACTAGGGCAGCAACCACCCAGTGGGGACATAAACCAAGTAGCCAAGAAGTTGAGAAAATGAGGATAGATTCGGCTTTAAATAGACTTACTTGTATAATCAAAATCCTCGAGAAGAAATTAATTATGGTATGTTGCTAAGGGATCAAGTCAAATGAATACAAAGAATTCCTAGCTTTTAGTGTTTTACCATACCTCTCTAACTTTTGATGGTTTTAGGCTAAATTAAAGGTCAAGAAGGCTGAGAAGACTTTAGCAAAAGTGCAGGGTGGTCTTGACCCAGCAGACCTTCCAAAAGATTTGGAAACATTGACTAATGAAGAAAGATTCTTATTCCGGAAGATTGGTCTGAGTATGAAACCCTATCTTCTTCTAGGTAAGAATAGCTGGTTGTTTTGAGCATTATGATAGCTGCTTGTTTGCAGGGCTTAATGACTTCTATTGGAATGCTGAGATATCAGAATCATGACATTTTGTTTTTTCAGGCAGGCGAGATGTTTATTCTGGTACCATAGAAAACATGCATCTACACTGGAAGTATCGTGAGTTGGTAAAGATAATTGTGAATGGCAAAAACTCTGCCCAAGTCAGGCATATTGCAATTTCTTTGGAAGCTGAGAGTGGTGGGGTGCTAGTGTCTGTGGATAAGACTACCAAAGGCTATATAATTATTGTTTATCGTGGAAAGAACTATCTTCCTCCACGTGCTATAAAACCTAAAAATTTGTTATCAAGAAGGCAGGCGTTAGCTCGATCTATTGAACTTCAAAGACGTGAGGTAACAATGCAATAGCTTGGGGGCCTAAATTGAGATCTTTCCTTATTGTTGGTTCTTTTATCTTATTTTCTTACATTTTCCAGGCACTGAAACATCATATCTCTGACTTGGAGGAGATGATTGGGTTGCTGAGATCTGAGCTAGTATGATCTTTCATTGCTTCATAAATATCTTTTATATGATCTTCTGTTTAAAATGATCCTTTTTTATATTTTATAAGTGCTTGCATTTGTTTCTGTTGATTTTAGGATGATATGAATAATGGAAAGAATCTTCATGGTGACGTAACCCTGTATCCAAGTCTGGGTGATCCTAATTTTTCTGATGATGATCTGGAAGAGGTATTTCAATGAATTTCATCATGGTAACTGTAGACAAATTCAACATTTCTCAAGTCTGATACTTTAATGGTAACTTTGTCCATAATAAAAATGGAATGAGGTGCAGATTTGTACACTGTTGCTATCAATCTTTTTTAATGAAAATATAATATATATATATATTTATATATTGTTGTTTTAGTATCACATTATTTCAAAAAAGTTCCATGTTATGCTTTTATTAAGGAACCACAGAAAAAATTCATGGAACCTTGCTTAAGTTTGATCCTAAGGAAGATAACCATATCGAAAGAACTTTAAGAAGTGATTTCTGGTGAATTTCGCTGTGATTTGTTTACTTTGATAAGTTTTCTTCTTAAGAATCAGATCCTTTCTTTTTTCTTCTTATGTTTTCATTTCATAGCTTTCTTTGGTGGTCCAGAATGAAGGGTCAGAGACCTATTTTGACGAAGAAGATAACAGTGGCGATGACAAGAAAATTCATACTTGACTTGCTATAGCACTGTATGCAATTGAGATGGCCGGGGAGAGCGAGCGATTGAGGACAATACAATTGAGTTAGGTAGAAAGAGTGAGCATTGTGAAGGTTTAAGAACAACACAACTATAAAATATTAAATTGCAGATATTGATCAATGTACAAGGTGATAGCAGAAACTCTCGAGCTTTTATATATTTATTTTTCCCGAGGAAGCTCTTTCTAGATAGTATGACCTACTTTCTGTGAATTGACCATGTTTCTGCAGTCAGAACTGCTATCATTACATGTAAATATTTCTGTAAATATCTGTTGTTGTTGGCTATAATATGTTGAAATTTTGGTTTTCAGCCTTCTCTTATTATATTCACTGCTAGTAGGACATGTGGGTTTGCATTCTTTGCATGACTCTTTCTCAAATGTCAACTAATAGTAATAGGTGATTCATTTCTATAGAAGATAAGAAGGAATGAAGGATTCAACGACTCAGATAGGTCTCAGTTTTAATTTTGGACCAAAATAGATGCTTCATTACTGAATAGGCATCGAGTGTAGCACTGTTAAAAAAGGTTGGATTTCATGGACAAGTCTGCTTAACTCATATCGACACAGCCGCTTCTGATATCTCCTTGCTCTTCTTTTAGGAGGTTGCCGCCGTAGCCCGGTGACCCCTCATCCCTTCTTCCCTAGAAGAGTTTCTTCTTTCAGATAAAGTTTGTTCTGAAGTGGTGAGAGAAGTGTAATTTTCCTCCCAACTTTATTTTATGAGATCTACAACTTAAAAAGCCCAGTGTAAGGTGTATTATCTTGTAGTTTAGATTTTAAACTGATCCTGTATGCCATTTCAAAAAGTTGTTTTTCCTTAAAGTTTGAGCTGTAAATCTTGTTATCATGTTAGGGCATTATAGTTGTACGTGTTGCTTTTAATATTGTGTTCTAGTTCATGATCAAAAGAGTAAACCAATGAGAGAGCTTGGCTTAATCAAGCAAGATCTACAGGAGAGTTTTTTTTTTTTTTTTTATTTATAAGGTCTACAGCTGTAAATCTTATTATTATGTGTAGAAAATGCCATCTATTATCATCATTCAATTTATGCTTATCCAGTCAGGGATGTCAATGATAATGAAGGTATGGCATAACAAAGTAATAGCATTATTTTTTTTTTATTGTATAAATCAACAGTATCTATTGTTGGGAAGAACTAATCATTCCGCTGTGGGTCCTCCACTTAAGGGTAAACAGTCGGCTACAAATGTTTTTCATACCCAAAGGTAGGATTCAAACCTCACCAATTGGTTAAGGGATCAAGTGAGAAACTATTGTGGTTAAGCAATAGCATTATTTATTCTTGCAATATTCTTTTATTGGAAAATATATATTTAAACAAATCCTTTGTTTTTGTAAAAATAAATGTTGATATTTTTTTGAAAAAAGAATATACTAACTTAATTAACCTATTTAACTCATGGGTTAACAATGATAGGCTCTGAATGAATGGGATGGAGCTAAGGTTGTCAAGATCGAAAGGGACATAAGATAGTAAGATCTTATGAATTTCTTTTTAAAAAAATATAAATAAAATTACTAATATATATATAGATATATATTTAAATAAACGCTAATAAATTCACTGCCATAAGTTGAGTTTTAATCAACAAATAAAGCAACTTCATGAACCCAAGCATCCAACAAGATAACAATCAACATCAACAAACATGTTACATGAGTAACATATTACTAATATAGATTTAAAAATTGCAGAATTTTAAACCCCCAAAAAAAAAAGACAAGTATCTCCAAAAACACAGTTTTAGACTTTAAAAACATTGAGAAAACAATCTTAGTAGTAATTTTAACGATTTGAAGATAATGATTTTGAATCGATCTTACCCAAACAAGATCCTATGCATGATCTTACAAGAAAATAACATGTCATACGATCTTAATGGTGATCTTGACATAACTGGATTAACAATGTTAATATTATTAACTAACGTTTTATGAATAGAACTATAGAACACATAATAAGATACTATAAAACACATAATAAGATGAAAGCAAAGTCTGCTCTTCCTCAACCATAACTCCATAAGCAAAAACACACAATTAAGGCCAAACATCTCTTTCAAAAACCTGAAAAACTTAGGGCTTGTTTAGATAATTGGAGGGGGAGGGAAGGAGAGAGAAGATTAATCTTCTTTTATTCTCCCCTCCTTTGTTTAGAAAGTAACCCCTCCTCTAAAATGCTATAATTTGAGATATATAAAATTTACAAAGGGAGGAAAAGAACGAGGGATTAACTTTTAATTTAATCTCTCATTCTCCTCCCTTTCAATTCCAACTTTCCAAACAAAGGAAAGAGGTCTCAAACCTCTACCCCTCCTTCCTCTTCTCTTCCTTAATCCTCAATTCAAAAATAATGAAAGGGAGAATGAGGCTCCAGTTCAACTGATGTGGCTGTGGTAGAGATGAGTGGACCAAATAAAAAAATGTTTACTCAACTTTTCTATTTAATACAATGTTATTAGGACGCTTGTTGAAGCAAAGAATGAGTTGATTTGACCCTAAAAATCATTTTCACTGTTATATCATAGAAAATAACCGAATAAAACTGCTTACTTCGAGTTAGACCGGTGAACCGTTAAAAAATCATCTAGTTCAATTAAAATATTAAAATTTTATTTTGACCCTTAATATATTAATATTTTTTTAATTGAGTCCCTTAAAAAGTTTTCTTTTTCAATTTAGTCCCTAATTCTCTTTTCTTTATTTAATACGTAAAAAAATATTTTGTTATCGATTTTAATCACTCTATATAAATTGGAGAATGCATGGGGAGATCATCATTGTTTAAGCTACTCATTTTTCAACTATTATAAATGGGATATTTGCACATCGAAATTTGTGTAAAATTTTATCTCTATATCAATGCCCTATAAATTATTGCATTGTAACATTAATTTTTTTTTTTTGATAAATTATCAATTTATAACTATTTGCTATAATTATAATATTTATATTTAAAATATTTATTATTTATTATATCATCTTGTTTAATCACCAATTCAACCGATTAAACTGATCAGATTGTAAATCAATTACTTTTCTGATTCATTGAACAGTACAATTTTGACAATATTTATTATAGGGTAAATTACACTTTGGTACCCTGTGGTTTGACCCTATTTCACTTTGGTACCCTGTGGTTTGAAACTTGACACTTTAGTACCCTGTGGTATTCTCCATTAACACTTTGGTACCCTTTAGAGTTATTTTGTAATTTTAACCATGATAAATTTTGCAAAAATTACATATTGACCCCAAAAAGTTTTTAAAAAATTACAAATAGGTCCCTAGATACATATTATCTAGGGACTAAAATGAAAACTTCAAAAAAATTTTAGGGGTCAATATGTAATTTTTGCAAAATTTATTATGGTTAAAATTACAAAATAGCTCCAAAGGGTACCAAAGTATTAATGGAGAATACCACAGGGTACCAAAGTGTCAAGTTTCAAACCACAGGGTACCAAAGTGAAATAGGGTCAAACCACAGGGTACCAAAGTGTAATTTACCCTTTATTATATATATATATAGGAAGGTTTCAATGAAAAGAAAATTCCTACTAAGGCACGTCCGATACAAATGAACCAAGAAACATTAGAATATTGCAAGAAAGAAATTCAAGATTTGTTAGACAAAGGTCTCATTAAAGTCAGTAAGTCTTCTTGGAGTTGTTCAGCTTTTTATGTATATAATCAGGCTGAGAGAGAAAGAGGAGCACCTAGAATGGTTATTAATTATAAACCTTTAAATAAGGTCCTTAGATGGATTAGATATCCTCTTCCCAATAAGAAGGATTTAATTTCTAGAGTTTAGAAAGGGTCTATTTTTTCTAAATTTGATATGAAGTCTGAATATTATCAGATACAGATCGCTGAGCATGATAGATATAAAACTGCTTTTACTGTCCCTTTTGGTCATTATGAATGGAATGTTATGCCTTTTGGTTTAATGCACCTTCAGAGTTTCAGCATATTATGAATGATATATTTAATTCTTATTCTGCATTTGTAATTGTTTATATAGATGATGTGCTTGTGTTTTCTAATTCTATAGAGCAACATTTTAAACATTTAGATCAGTTTTATCATATTGTAAAAAATAATGGTTTAGTAGTCTCTGCTAGAAAAATGAAGTTGTTCCTCACTAAAATTAGATTTTTAGGTTTCGAAATTTATCAAGGAACCATCCAATCTATTAGTAGATCTATAGAATTTGCAGAAAAATTCCCAAATAAAATAATAGATAAGAACCAATTACAGAGATTTTTAGGATGTCTTAATTATGTCTCAAAATTTATTCCTAATCTTAGGATATTATATAAACCATTATTTAGAAGACTTAGAAAGAACCCTCCAGAATGGTCAGAAGAGATGACAACAGTAGTCAGAAAACTGAAAGAGATAGTTAAAACTCTACCATGTCTACGAATTCCAGACCCAGAAGCCTTTATGATTATAGAAACAGATGCTTCAGATTTAGGATTTGGGGGAGTGCTTAAACAAAAAATCAGAGATAAAGAGCAGATTGTAAGATATCATTCAGGGGTGTGGAATGATACTCAAACCAAATATAGTACTGTTAAAAAGGAAATTCTTTCTATTGTCTTATGCATTTCAAAATTTCAAGAGGATGTTTTTAATAAAACGTTTTTACTACGTGTAGATTGTAAATCGGCTAAAGATATCTTACAAAAGGATGTTCAAAATTTGGTTTCAAAACATATTTTTGCTAGATGGCAAGCTATCTTAGCATGTTTCGATTTTAATATAGAACATATTAATGGCAAAAAGAATGCCCTTCCTGATTTCCTAACCAGAGAATTTCTTCAGGGAAAGAAAGATGAGTGACAAGAAACCTCTCATACAAAAAGAAGTCATAAGTGTTTCCCAGAAATCAGAACAGAAGAATAGTGGTGTAGTAACTATAGAGCAGTATGGAAAACCTTTGGGTTCTCCATCCTATTCTCACCATACTGCTAAACCAAGACCATCATCTTATCATTCTATATCTTCCTCATCTTTAAGTTTGTCAAATAGATACTCTCCTCTTACATGTCCTTACAATCAAATAGCAGCTCGTCCTCCTCCTCCTCCCTCTCCTAATAATCAGATTATTTCTCCTTCTTCTAATCCTTCTAAACTTTTTACTCCACTTTCTAATGCAGCAAAATATTTTCGAAAATCACTTACAATTCCTATAGAACCTGTAGAATCAGAATATGGTCTTCCTACAATTACTCCTAGACAAGTAGCCAATAGTATCTTTCCTTTAAATTGTCATTTTGTTCCAGAAAGCTTCAAAACCCGAAAATGGTACGAAGCAATCCTTGTCGCTACAAAATCAATAGAACTTACCCATAAAGATCATAGTTCTAGAAAACTTTTTAATCCCACAGAAGAACAGATTGTTTTTTCTCAGTTTAAAGTAATTAGAGTCCTTATTGTTGCATAATGGAACGATCATGTTCTTACACCTAAGAGTTTTCCTGTTCAGATGGTACCTCCTGTATACACTTATAAAGATTATAAAGAAGCCTGGTATTACTTTCTTTATCTTAGACCAGGAATCGAACATTCATGGTTTATCTGGTTTAGTAAAACAATTGATAAATTCCCAGCTTGGTTTGTCAGATGGTTTTATTATTTCGGTCTTACACCAGATATCTTCCCTTCTTTTGCCAATTCCGCTTATGAGTTCTTTAGACAGAAAACTAATTACCCATCAGGCACTCGTCTTCTTCAGTTTGTCACTAAATTTGGTATAACTTGGACCCTTTATTGGGACTATGGTTTTATCACAGAACTTCCCTCTCCTTTTCCCAGGACTTTAGCTAGAACCTTGTTTATAAAATGGAGGAATAAATTTGATCCAGAAATCCTTTCTCCAATTAGTCTGAATCGTTGGATACAGAAGAATTTTGCTCTTTTTATGTCAAATCATCAACAGAACAGACACAACTATCGTCCAACACTGATCAGTCCAGTTTCCTCCTTAAGAAAACTCATAAAATGGCCCAATTAGCCAGTGTTAGTTCAGAAGAAGAGTTAGAACAGGTTTGGGCTTCTATTTCTCCTTCTCAGAATAAGGTCCAATCATCTACACAAGCCCAAGATGAAGATATTGGATCAGAAACCCATTCTGCTGATCCTACTCCTGAAGATGACAAACATTATTTCGCCAACTTTTACGAAAAGAATACTCCATCAACAGAATCTCCATTATTTGGTCATGACTCAGCGAAGCAGACTAATTTGTCCCAATTCAACTAAAGGTTAGGCATGTGGCAGACAACATCTTTCAATCATCAGAAAAGAAGACCTTTCACTGTTTACTTTTGCTTTTTCTTTTGTAAAAATTAAGATACTATTTGTTTTCTTTTTGTACTGTAATAATTTTCGAATTTGTTAGCATCTTAAGTCCGTAGATTCCAAAGCTTTGAAATCCACCAGAAGTCTATTTATAGTCCTTGAATGTAATAGCTAAGCATTCGGAGTTTTGTGTGTTTAAGTAGTGTGCGAGAAAGTGTTGAAATCTCTCTGTAATCCCCTCAACGCTTTTGTAAGTTTTTTATAAATAAAGTCTTTACTTTTATAATTTTTATCAACTGTCTTTATGTTTTATGAGCTCTTATAAATTTTTTGTTAAACAAGAATATCATCGTGTTAATTATATTATTGAAAATCATTGGAAAGATATAAGTATATTATCTAAATATTTATTTAAAAACGAAGTGTCTTATTTAGAAGGAAATTATTTTATTATAGATACATCACCTAATATATATATATATATATACATCGTAAAAAGATTTTAGATCATTTAAATAGATTACAAAATAGTAAAAACTACCAAACCAAATTATCTCTTCTCTCTCGTGTTTAAATCCCTGGCATTCCCATTAATGGTATCATATATATATATATATATATATATATCTAACAAAAATCTAACGAAGGGAGCCTATTGCATATACTGATATAAGCTAAAGACCTAGGGGCGTTTGGTACACGGATTATTTTTTCAATCCCAGGAATCACATTCCCAGGAATGTGATTCCCAGGAATAAGATTCCTATGATTATAAGAATGTCTGTTTGGATGAGTTAAAATAATCCTAGGATTATTTTGCAATATTCCCAGGAATGTTACAATTTTGTGTTTGGTTCAACTTTGATATTCCTGGGAATGTTTAATACTTTTACAAATATGCCATTGACTTTTTATTCTCAACCAACCAATAGTTTATCAAATGTAGAAATTCTTCAAAACAATTCATGAGAATAATACTATATCATAAAGAAATAATTATATCATAATTAAAATTTTTAAATAACATTAATAGATTCATGAGAAAAATACTATTTCATAACACAATGTCCATAATTCTCAACATAATAAAATTGTCTAAAAAAGTCTCACTCAACAAAAGTTGTAAAATGACAAAGATGAAAAGTGACCGGGGTTTGTAGAGAAAGAATTAATTAATTAGAGGAAATTAATTAGGGGTAATAAAGTAATTTTGGATGGGAAAAATAATCCCATGTCATGGGATTAGACTAATCCCACCCCCTAAGGTGGGATTAGAAAATAGCTATTTTAGGAAATTATTCTATTCCTGGGAATACAATATTCCCGGGACTAATTTTCCAATCCACGTACCAAACGTGGGATTACTCTAGTCCGGAGGTTATAATCCCGAGACTATTTTTTCAATCCGTGTACCAAACGCCTCCCCAAAGTCTAAGAGTTTATTTATACAAATTCAAAGTTTAGGAGGATAAACTGTATATACCCCAAAATTCAAGGAGGTTCTTTATATTTCAGAGCCCAAAATTTTTGTTTTCATACATTAATTTATGTTTTGATTTAAGTCTACTTCAAGTCTTAAAGTGCTTTTTTATTCTCTTTTGACAAATGAACTTCTAAAATGCTAATAGAACCACAACTTTGAGGGAAAAGGAAAACAACTACAACTTGTTCACATATGACTTCCTGTAGGCTTTGGATCCCCTGCCGTACCGCAGGGCGTGCGGTGTGGCAGGGGCCAATGGGCGTGTGCCACGTGGCGCTACTTGTGCACGTGGCGCTACGTGGCACACGCCCATTGGCCCCTGCCGCACCGCACGCCCTGCAGTACAACAGGGGATCCGTTCCCCTTCCTGTAGATTTGATGAATCTTGAATCATCCAATAGCCTTTTTATCGACAGAGATGTGACAATATATGTTCTTTTTTTAAAATTAAAAATTCAATTTTCAGAAGATAATAATTCATCAGACAAATATATTTTCTCGTATTATTATTTTGGCCAAAGTCCTATTTTGGTCCCTCAGTTATGCTCAATGTTTTAAATTGGCCCCTCAGTTATTTTTCGTTCTATATTGGTTCCTCAGTTTTCCAAAACTAGGCACACTCGGTCCCCCAAACGTTTTCCATCCATTCTTCTGTTAAAAAAAGAACAAAATACAAAAATTTAATTTTCTTATATTAAAGTTTTTTTCTTTTTATAATAGGATCAAACGTAAAAAAAATAAATTAATTAAAATTTTAACTAAATTTACCCAAAAATACAACTTCTCTCTCCATGGGTTTCGAGTTTCCACTTTCAAAATCAGAATTTTCCAGGAAGCAACGCCGTAGATCTTGTTGGATATTATTATATAATAATAATAATTTATTAAAACATGTTGCTATGGGAGTTTTGGTTTTTTGTGGACCGTTGGCTCATGGTGATTAAAAGCCATTGAAGATATAATGAAAGGCAAATGAATAGTTTAATGTTGTAATTTGTATCATAAGGCATACGTTGGAATAGAATTAAAGGCAATCGAAGGGCATATACCTTGGAAGCAATTGAAGAGCAATTGAAGGGCATATACGTTGGAATTGAAGCAACATAAAGAGGGAATAGAAACTAGATAATTAAGATATTATGTCTATATGGAACATGTATATATAAGTGTCATGTTTGGTAAAAAATGAGAATGAGATAGAGTGTGAGTGTGTGACGTAGAGAAAATAAATAATATTATAATACACATGTGTTTTGTATACTTGGATGGAGAAATGGTGTGGGGGACAAAGTCCTATCTATCACCTTAGTGCAGAGGTGATAGATCAAACAAGCGAGTACTGAGTTGTTGTATTCTGGAGGTAACGCGTCAGTGTACCCACTGCACTGGGTGATATGACTAAATCAACCTATGGGAGACGTGAAATTACCTTAAAGAAAGCGAGATACCCGTGCCTCAGCCCAGGACCACGCATTTTGTTTTACTAACATTTTTTCTGTGTTTAGTTGTTTCTCTTATTTTCAGGTAGCAACTCCAACAGATCTCCCACCGGAATCTGATTTCCGATCTCAGTTTGGAACCTCACTAATCGCTTTCGCAAAAATATGTCACTCTTCTTTGTCATTCCCTTCACTTTGTTCTTTCTCTTCTTTGGAACCACCGATTTCTCACTACCCATTTTATTTAGCTTCACTGCGAAATCACTATCCATTTCATCGAGCTTCACTGCGAAATCACAACCGCGATAAAACAGATCAATGAACAGGTAATAACACAATCTACCCATCCGTCAGCATCCGAGCATTTAGAGATATATAGAGAGAAAGAAAAGTTGTGTTTTTGGGAAAATTCAGTTAAAATCTTAATTTATTTATTTATTTTTACATTTTGATCTTATTATAAAAAGAAAAGGACCTTAACATAAGAAAATAAAACTTTTGGGAGATGAAAGTTTATTTTTTTCCTTTTTTTAACGGAAAAATGGATGGAAAACGATTGAGGGACCAACTGTACTATGTTTTGAAAAACTGAGAGACCACTATGGAACGAAAAATAACTGAGGGACCAAAATAGAACTTTGGCCTATTATTTTTAAGTAGGGGTGAGCAGATGAACTCGCCAACACGCAAGCCTGCAAAAACCAACCCAACTCACAGTCGTAGGCTGGGTTGGTTCGGGCTTACGGGGTGGTTTGGTCCAAAAAATTTCAATCACACGTATGCGGGTTGGGTTGTGAGTTCAGAGGTTGTAAACTCAACCCAACCCACAAGCCCGCATATATATATATATATATATATAATATATTTTTTTATTAATTTCCATATAATAAGTCTCTCACTCTCACTTTGTCCTAATTTTATTAATTTTCATATAATAGATGATGAAGCTTTAATGCCAATTGGTGTGTAGTGTCAAGTGTGTGCAGAATTTTTTGTAGGTCTAGAGCTGCTTGTGTGTCCCCTTCATTCAGCTTTATAAGGTTGTAATTGTGGTTTTTTATTTATGTAAGCGGTTCATCAAACAAAAAAAAAGTGTGTGCAGAAGTTTAGTACTTCCCGTGCATGCATCATCTTTCTTTTAAGAAAGAAAGACTTAGTCCGTGGGGTAACCCATTCCAACCCGCAGACCCGCGAATTGGGTTAGTTCAAGCTGAAATTTAAAATTTACAAAACCTAACCCAACTCGCAGATTGATGTGCGAGTTGGGCTGAGATTTTCTCTCAACTCACCCCAACCCAGCTCGCACTCACCCCTATTTTTAAGTGTCATGTTTACAAATTTAAAATACATTAAACTCAATTAAAATCTTTAACATGAGAATGAAATCTATTGTAATAATATTTTTGTGAGATTTTTTTTATTTTTTTCAAATTAAATAAAAAAACTCTCCTTAATTATTTTGGGGTCAAATTAAAAACAAGTTGAAATAAAAAAGGCCGAACTTAGGGAATAATGATATCAATAAAATTAATAGATATTTTTTTTCTTTGGTTCTTCATGGGATTTTTCTATTAGAAATAACTACTATATTTGAAACATTGTCAATGTCAGACATTAAACGTAAATATTTCCCTCAAAACTTTTTTAAAGAGTTTTGAACATAGCTAGATTCACACTTTGTGAGAAACTAACCATTTCTGTTATTTATTCAATCCCTAATGATTAATTTATGCACATATTGAATTCATATATATTAAACCAAAAAAGTTGAATTAATACAAAAAGAAAATAGTCACACATAATGACATAATTAGTAAACTTTCCTTAAACCAATAAGTGTCAGTTTTAGTAGTTTATACTCTAATTCATATAAACGTAGTCTTTGGTACAAGTTTGATTTTATCGTTAGAGTTAGTTTTACTCTTGTTATGAAATCTCTAGTTCTAAAAAAAAATCTTTGTCTAGATTATAGTTTTTCTTTTCAAAAATTGTTAAATAAATATAAAATTAAAATTACAAGAAGTATAAATTCAGAGTCAGATTTAAGTAGAAGTGGTTAGTCTTTTATAATATAATAAATTCAAGTTTAATATTCAACAATGTTCAAAACAAGATTGCTTTGAGTGGAGGATATTTATGAAAAAAAAAATTAAAATAAAAAACCACAAGTATTAGTAATTAACATGCATGGATCTTCTTCTTTCCTCCCCAAATTATCCTAATAACACTTGTGTGTGCTTGCTTCATTATTAATCCTTTGCATGTAAAGTACAATAGTATGTGAGTTCTAAAATGGGGGCTAAGCTTGGCTTCTTCTTGTTGATTTTAATTGCATTTATGTTGAAATAGGGACTGAAAACTTGGGTCAACTTTAACTTCCCTACCCTAAGGCACTATCAAAGACTATGGTCTTGTGGTCCCATTAACAAGTACAAGATTCATTAAAATATGGAGAGAATTCATTAGATTTAGGGACTTTTCATAATTGTCTAAGAGTTGGTGGACATGACAACTTTTTGTGGGAGGACTAGTATGAAATTTCCATTAATGACGAAAGAGACAAGATGGTGAGGGGTCAGATTATTCAGAACCAAAAAACCAAGCAAAGGGAAATGAATTCACACTTGAATGATTAATATAAAAATGTATGATTGGTTGATATAGTGTGTGAGATTAATGAAAATTGAAAATGATGAAAATGGTTTTCTTAAGAATTTGACAATTTGGAGGTTTTTGGAACCTAATGCAATTTGAAACGTGGTAAAATTCATGAATCTAATTAATTTTGTTCATAACTGCTATTTTGAAATATGATTTGGTTCTCTGAAGAACTTGTATAGCGTAGGAACCTTCTTGTGTTATGCTAAAAGTAATGTCATAATGTCTCATATTCGAGAATTCAAATTTTTAGGTTTATATACACACAGACATATATATATATATATAAGATACATTTAAAATGGGCAAAAGCACCATTTTCATCCCTAAATTTTATATTAACTTTTAATTTCGTCCTTAATATTTATTTTTGTCAATTTCGTCCCCAATATTTCACATTTTGGTAATTTTATCATTTGCTTTTATTTTTGTCAAATATTAATGACATGTAACGTAAAATTGAAAAACTGAATGTGATAAACCATTTTTCTTTTATATATGTCATAATAAGTGAGTTGACAAAGAGAAAAAAAAATCACTCATTGACAGAAAAATCAACCCCAAATTTATCACTAATATGTGATTAAAATGGAAGATTTTTCTTCCTCTTTTTATCAACCTATATTATATGATGCATACAAGATAATAACGATTAATCTCTCAGCTGTCCAGGTTAGAAATAACGACAAAAATTAAAAGAAATTACATTTTGATTTAGACTAACAATAGAATAAATGTAAAAGTTTGAGCATCAAATAAAACCAACTCTATCATTTGAGAACCAAAATATATTGGGAGACGAAATTGACAATTGATGTAAAATTTGGGGATGAAATTAATACTTTTGCCTTTGAATATATATATGATTAATATTAAATGATAAGGTGGGTTAAGATTACTTTTAAGTTTTAAATGTTTTGGTCAACTACATCATCTAATAACTTATCTAAACACAAACAATCGCTTATAATAGTCTCAAACTTTCACATTTAGTCTTTTAATACCATTCTCACGTACTCTAATCGACAAGTAATGACTTTCTCATCTTTTAGGTCATCTAACATCTTTGCTATTTACTAGTCTGATCGTTGAAGAAGCATTACAAAACATCAATCTTGTCTTTCTTATTGCATGTTCCTTGTGAAGTTTTTATCAAAGTTCATAATATTAATTAGGGTAAATTGCATACCTTGAGATATGGATTGATTCCACTTTAGTACTATGTTCTTTCAAAAGTGACATTTTAGTACTCTTTTCCATTCATCGTTAGCACTTTGGTGCCCAAAACTCTTTTTTGTTACCTTTTAACAAATAAAAAAAAGCATGTGCAGGTCACATGTATGGTCAAAATTATGAAATCCACCATCCTCAATTAAACTCAAATTTTACGATTCAGCCTAAAAAAACACAAAAACCTCTGCCTTCAAGTATATACTAAATCGTGTTTTTCGGAGACTAGATCATGAAATCTGAGTTTAGAGTGGTGGGTTTCATAATATTGATCATCTAGGTGACCTACACGTGCTTTTTTCCTTCAAGAGGTAAGAAAAAAATGAGTACTAAAGTGCTAACAGCGAATAGAATAGAGTACTAAAATGTCACTTTTGAAAGAACAGGGTACCAAAGTAAAATTAGTCCATACCTCAAGGCTCAAGGTACCAAAATACAATTTACCCTATTAATTATTATTGTTACAGCTAAACAATTTCTTTTAAGTACTCAAAAGTATCTATCTATCAAGAGTTAGATATCTTTTATCAATTTCTTAAACTTAACATAGTAAAGTCTAAAGTGAAATGAATGAAATTAAAGGACAAAGCTAACACCAAATCCTAAATTAAAGTAGACTGTTTAAAAAGAACAATTTTTTAAAATTATTTTGAGACTTCAGAACATTTTTGAATAATTTTTAATAATATTTGATGTTTAGAATTTTAAAATTAAAAAAAATGTTATCAAACATGTTTTTCAATTTTTTTATTCTTAAAAATTAAAAAAAAAACTGTTTTAATGAAGGGAATCAAACAAGTCCATTATAATTATGTCGTTTGTTTAATTTAAACTTTTTATTTAAACTAAATAAAAGTTAAAGATATTTTATAATTAGAGAGTAAACTAATAATTTAATTCTTAAAATACTACTAAATTTACAATTTGATCTCTAAAAATGTGAAATATATAGTTGAGTTTTTGAAAGAACTAAATGACATACATGTTAGTTTGTGAAAGAAACAAACAGTATAACATTTACTCCATGAAAAGAACTGGGGTGTTTCGTACACAGATTAGTTTTTCAATCCCGGGAATCACATTCCCAAGAATGTGGTTCCCCGGAATAAGATTCCCAGGATTATAAAAATGTTTGTTTGGATGAGTTAAAATAATTCTAGGATTATTTTGCAATATTTTCAGGAATCTTACAATCTTGTGTTTGGTTCAACTTTGATATTTCTGGGAATGTTTAATATTTTTGCAAATATGCCCTTAACTTTTTATTATCAACTACTAGTTTATCAAATGTAGAAATTCTTCAAAACAATTCATGAGAAAAATACTATATCATAATTAAAATGTTAACTCATTAGACACTTTCATTCTTCTCTCTTGCCACCTTTTTCTCATGTTTGAAGCAAGATGCAAGTTCAAGTATATTTGAATTGGATGCTTCATAAAAACTTCCTAACTTTGAGACTAATTTTCCATGTCATGGGATTGCAGAGTATATTTGAATGACAAAGATGAAGAGTGATGGGGTTTGTAGAGAAAGAGTTAATTAGGAGAAATTAATTAGGGATAATAAAGTTATTTTGGATGAAAAAAATAATCCCATATCATGGGATTAGACTAATCCCACCCCCTAGGGTGAGATTAAAAAATAGCTATTTTAAGAAATTATGCTATTCTTGGGAATACAATATTCCTGGGACTAATTTTCCAATCCGTGTACCAAACGCGGGATTACTCTAGTCCGGAGCTCATAATCCCGAGACTATTTTTCCAATCCGCGTACCAAACGCCTCCTAAAGAATATATTGTTCGGTATTTTTAAAAAGAAAATTGTTTATTTTAATATTTAAAAAATTGAATTGTTAACTCAAGAACGTTTTTAAGAATTAAATTATTGATTTACTCTTATAACTATATTTGTCCAACAAATAAAGAAATGGACATACATATATTTGGAAAAATCACCCTTTGGTCCCTAAATTAATTGTCAATTTCGTCTCTAATATTTCACATTTTGGTCAATTTTATTTGAGTAGTTTATTTCAATAAATTAACGACAGAATTCATCATGTTTTTCAATCTAAGTTGGGATTTAAATTTTATTTTTTATCAAATTTACACTACATATCATTATTAGCTAGGTAAATTATATCGTTAATATTTGACTAAAGCAAAAGAAAATGATAAAATTGACCAAAATGTGAAACATTGGAAACGAAATTAACTGGAAAAAAATTAGAGATGTAATTGATAGTAAGTATAAAATTTGGAGACCAAAATAGTGCTTTTACCACATATTTTCTAAAGATTGAGAATGCACAAAANCCCGTGCATCGCACGGTCCAAACCTAGTATTTTCTAAAGATTGAGAATGCACAAAATTTCAACCAATTTAGACTTTTCAACTTTTAGTAGGAATATATTTTGGTTAATTGGCAGGACTAATTACCATATTCGGTACTATTTAATATTTATGTCAACCCAAAATAGAATCTTTCTAGAAGTAAAATATGCATTATCAGTCTCCACATTTGAGATTTTGAAAATTGACGAAAAAGTCTTACAATTGTTTTTGCCAAAAAATTATTTTTTAATAAAAACTTGATGAAAATGATTATTTTTTATAAAAATTAAAAGTTTGGAGGCCTCTTATTATTTTTAAAAGATTTATGAAGTTTTCTACACAACGATTAAAATTCAAGGAAATTTGATGTATTTGATTTAACATTTTCTTAACCTGAGTTTACTTGTACTTGTTCATATATAAGTTCTTAAAAAAGTTAATAAAAATCTTATTGTTTGAATTTATCAAGGCTAATCATTAAGAAAGTAAAAATCAAAATCAAAACTACCTTGAATTATATTCTGAGGCATGATACTAATTCAATGATATATTTATAAAATATCTTGTTTTATTTTTCAAATTTTAAAAATTAATAAATTCTTAATAAATATCAATATTTAATAATAATCAAGAATTTAAAATATCTCATTCCTCATCTCTCATCAAGAATTTATGCAACCCATAATTCTTAACTAACTCTAAAATTTTAGGTTGTGTAAATTCTTGATGAGGGATGAGGAATGAGATGAAGTTGCAGAAGAAAAAGAGGAGGAGGTGAAAAAGGATAAGGAGGAAGAAGAGTGAAGACCCTTCGCTTTTTTTAATTTTGTTTGGTGAAATTCATTAAAATCTTCATATGTTTATTTTTTTTGTTTTAATCCTATTATATAAAAAGGTCTTAATACAAAAAAAAAAATTTTGAGAGATTAAAGTTAATTTTTTATTTTTTTCTTTTAACAGAAAAGTGGACAAAAAAGTGTGAGGACTAACGGTGGAATTTTTTAAAAATTTGAGGGACCAAAACACAACGAAAAAAGAGATCAAAACGAAACTTTGAACAAACTTGAGAGACCAAAATAAAACTTTGGCCTAAATGAATATTGATCTTATAAAAAGAATATAAGTTGTAAATTTTAAATATTAGATACATAAATATATTTTCAAAATATAAAGAAATACAAGCAAAAAAAAATTTATTAAACAAAACGCTCCCTAATTATTGTTAGAAACATAAATGGATAAGCCTATGATCCCCAGTTTAAATATAGATATATAAACTTTCAGTATAATATCATTTCAATATTTGAAGATGAATCTTGGCCTAGGCTAAAATGTGTAGCTGTTGGTACCACCGACCAATATTTTAAAACTCACCCCAAATGTAATAACATGATTAAAATCTTTATATTAATCTTTTATATATAAGTTTTTTTAGTTCAATCACTATTAGATTTTTATTTACAATTTAATCCTTCAATCAATTTTGGCATCTCCATTAAATTTGGTAACAAAACTGATAGCGTGTATAATCAAATTGTAGACATGTAAAACATTTTTTTTATTACATATTTTAACTAACATTTTATTCTGGTAATTCAAGTATAAACATTTTTTTAAAAAAAATTGATATTTACTAAATGCTACATTTTAATTTGATTTATTATAAATATATTTATCCTCTTTTTTTTAGTGAAACCATATCTCCCTTATCCGTGTAACGGTTTAAACAAAGATTAATCTTATTTGAATTTTGAGAATAAGCAATACTTGTCAACCACTCTGCCAAACCATTATTGATATAAATATATTTATGATCAATTTTTTATCTCTCTATTCAATCATGTTTTTGTCAAAGATTAAAAAAAAAAAGTGAATAAAACATTTAAGGTAGATGTTAATATTTGGTCTAGTATCTTTTTTAAGGTCAAGCATCAAGATCCACTTTTGGTCTCTTATATTTGGTATAGGTTGTAATTTAGTTTTCTTTCTTTTTTTATTGCAATTTTGATTCTATTTGATTTCAACGGCTGGATTTGATTATATCTCTCGTTTCAAGTTCGAATGTCATATGTTTAGAGCTACGTGTTACTTTTGACGAGTCATTTCTCTACTCAATTAGAATTGTTAGTAAAAAAAAGTTGAATTTGGTTCTAGAAGTGGACTGCTCATTTCAGGATCAAATAAGTGAAATTGGTCATATGCCTCTCATTTTTCAAGTCTAAATTAAATGTGACAAGTTTGGAGCTACATGTTACTCTTAATGAGTCATTTTTCTACTCAAATGGGACCGTTAGCAAATGAGGCCAAATTGAGCCTGAAAGTGAGTTGAGGACCAAAATGTAACACATAAAAATTTTATATGATCAAAACTACAATAAAAATTGATGACATGTTGAATTGCAACATACTCCAAATATAAGGGATAAAAAATGTATTCTGTCCTTTTAAATATAGTCACACACATTATCTCTTCAATCTTAACTGTTAAGAAAATCAATTAACAAGTTGACATGTGGACTAATTTGTTTATCTCCTAAATCAACATTGTTGGGAGGGCACTGCTGTTTCGTCTTTGTTGTTCGAATGAGATTAATTAATTGAATGGAGGACAAAGATTAATAACAACATATTTGTTATTGAGAACATTAAAAAAATATTTATTTATTAGGAACTAAGATAATAACAACATATTGATATGTCTTGTGAGGAGGAGAATGGTGACAGATGGAAACTTATAGGATTTTATGGTGATTCTCAAACTTCTAGTAGAGAGGGCAGTGGAATATGTTGAGAAGTATTAAGTCCCAGTCAGATGTCCATTGGATTGTAATGGGTGATTTTAATGAAGTTTTAGAAGATTCTGATCAGATTAGCAGAAATAGAAGACCAACTTCTCAAATTGATTGTTTTAGGGATGTTGTGGATTGCTGTGGCTTGTATGATTTGGGATTTAATGGCAACAGATTCACTTGGAGCAATTGAAGAGAAGGAGATGAAAATGTTCAAACTCGAGTTGATATGGCTCTAACAAATGAGCTTTGGTGTCAGACTTTTCCTGAAGGTATTGTTACTCATTTACCTTTTGGATCCTCTGACCATTGCCCCATTCTTATTGACACATTCAGAGGGAGGACTCAAGTCCAGAGACAAAGTAGAAAACAGAAGCCATTTCGTTTTTGAACATATGTGGCTTACACATAATGATTGTCCTAAAATCATTAAGGAATGCTGGAATGAAGATAACGAAGAGGGGCTACTAGTGGAAAAACTTGTTAAAACGGGAAAAGCCCTTGTGGATTGGAATTTTAGAGTCTTCAGAAATGTAGATCGGAACATTAAGAAGATTCAGTATGAGTTATCAAATGCCTGGTCAGATGCTGAAAATGGGCCAAATATGAGGAAAATTAGAGATTTGGAACAACAACTGGATGCTCTTCTTGATTGAGAAGAATTAATGTGGAAACAACGCTCTCGGGTTCAATGGCTTCGGGAAGGGGACCGTAATACCCGTTTCTTTCATAGTTCTGCTTCAAAGAGAAAAAAGAAGAACCTTATTAAAAGTCTACAAACTGATGATGGTATGACTATAGATGATGAAGAGGGTCTTACAAATATGGCCAAGTCCTATTTCTCCAACCTCTTTTTTGGCTTCTCCTTTTAGTGATCCTTGTGTTATTACCAACCATGTCGCCAACAAGGTTAGCAGTGAGATGAATGAATCCCTTCTTTCCACGTTCTCTGGGGATGAAATAAAACAAGCCATTTTTCAGATGGGTCCTACAAAAGCTTCAGGGCCAGATGGCTTTCCAGCTTTATTTTTTCAGAGAAATTGGGATGTGGTTGGTAAGGGGGTTATTGACACGGTGTTGAGCTATCTTAACACAGGGATTATGCCATATATGATCAACCATACAAGAATAGCCCTTTTTCCGAAGGTTGATGCTCCAATACGTATGAACCAATTCCGTCCTATCAGCCTATGCAATGTCATTTATAAAGCCATAGCAAAAGTTCTTGCCAATAGACTCAAACCTCTTCTCCCCTTGATTATCTCTGATTTTCAGAGTGCTTTTGTTCCCAACCGCCAAATTACTGACAATGTATTGATTGCTTACGAGCTTATGCATGCTCTAAATTATAGGCATACAGGGGTGAACGGGTCCATGGCTTTTAAACTTGATATGAGTAAAGGCTATGATCGTGTTGAATGGCATTTTCTTGAAGCTATGATGTTGATGTTGGAGATTGTGCCCTAGGGCCAATCATTTGGTATGTGAGAACATATTGGTTGACTAATTTATGGATGACAAATTGAGTCGTTATCATATTATTAGCATGTTTACTATGATAACAATTCCTGATTAATTATGTGATAATTAGTCTAAACTGTCCCTGGTCGCTCATTCGAGTGGGAACTTGAAATGAACTAAGACCAGCATGACCTCGGTGTATAGAGATACATGCACTAGATGCTTTACGAGAGTCATGGTGCAATAAGTAAAGGGTTACAAGTTGCTGGACCGACCCGGAGAGTCCTCATGGGTTTTAGTCATTAGCTAGCCTCTCCTGTACACCTGTCACGATAGCCTTAGACCTGAGGTCTTGACTATTCCGGCATTGTAGTTGTCAGACTTTGGCCTAGTCTAACGTTGCCCGTAACAGGGTAGCCATAAGGGCTAGGTATGGGTTTGATTGATTGCCGTGGTAAGGAATGTGGTTGACCAAGATGGAATTTTGTCCCTCATTAAGATGAGAGATATTTAACTGGGCCCCTCGATGAGTCTGTCCAAGGAATGCGTGGCCACACAAGGAAATGGGACTAACTCAGGGAATCGAGAAAGTTGTGATTTGGATTATGGATGACAATCCCGTGCCTAATCCAGGACCAAAATATCGTGTGACAATAGGGATTATGACAAGGTGGTACTTAGGTTAAGTCGTTAACGTTAAAGCGATAACTCGCGTGTTTTGGGTAGTCGTGAGGGCTTGCTAGAGTCCGCTCTCGACTTGTGAGTCATAAGATGACTTGCTGCCAACTTCACGTGAGGCCTGCTGGGTCACACATGAGCAGGATCAAGATGCTATTTTGGGACACGAATTAGGGTTAATTCGTGAGTCACTTCGGTGACAAAGTTTAAGACATAGTTGAATGTCTTAGGACATGAAATCTTGTCTTAGATAAATATCTACGTTTGTGACATTTAAATTTGTTGGACAAATTTAAATATATTAATTGTTAAATAGTTTACAATTAAATTCTTGTTTAAAATATTAGGGAATAATAAATTAAATAGATTTCCTAAAAGTTAGGAGATTATTGATTTATTAAATTCACTAATATTTGGGATAACAAGATAATGGGGGTGGCGCCTCTTTTGGTCTTATTTAATTAATGAAAATGTTTTGTTAATTAAATAAAGATAACAAGATTTGAATTTGAATTCAAGATATGATTTTGATTTCAAGATTCAAGTTTGAATTAAAGATATTAGGGTAATATTTTAATTCAATATTATTAGGGAATTTGAATTCAAGATTCAAATTTGAATTAAAGATATTAGGGTAATATTTTAATTCAATAATGAATTTGAATTCAAGGATTATCTTTTTGAAAAGATTCTGGATTTGAATTAAAGATATTAAAGTAATATTTTAATTCAATAATCTTAAAAGATAACAAGTAGGATATAACTACCTAAAGAGTTTGGGTTGTTATGGAATTCCCTTTGAGGATGGCGCATATATCATGGCTTGGGGTGCAAGATTTGATCTTGCATTTTAAATTATAATATATGTGCAAATCGATTTTAATTAAAATTATTAAGGTAATATTTTAATTATAAATTTAAATCCTCATGACTCATTCCAACCAATAGGATTTGAGGAATCAAGATTTGGTTTCAAGATTTGATCTTGTAGGCCAAGATTTCGATTTGCCCTTAGGTTTTTGAATTATAATATTAGTGTAATATTATAAATCAAAGATATTGGGAATCCTTATCCAAGATTTGAGGAATTCACTAAATGGTTTAGTGAAACCCAAACTCTAGGAATGAGAAGCTATATAAGCACACATACATAGGGGAAGTTGACAATAGAGGGCATAATTTTGTGAGACAAAATTTCGCCTAGTTCTTCCTAGAGAGAGAAGAAAATCGCCAAGCTTGAGTTTTAGAGAGAGAAAGTCGTGTTCTTCTTTTAGAGAGAGAATATTGACCTAAACCCTAAAACACCTAGCTTCTTGTGTTTGTTTTTGCGCCACTCTTGGGAATTCAAGAAAGGGTTCTTGAATTTCTCACTTTTGTTTTGAAGATTCAAGAAGTGTTCTAGAGTCTCACTGTTTGTTCTTGAGTGTTCAAGAACTGTTCTTGAACATTCAAGACTCGTAGATAAAGTTCCCATTTTCACTTGGGAAGAAGTGAAGGAGGCTAGCACCTGGGCATCTGCCAAACTGCTCGTGTGGATCACCGGCAGAGGAAGGACACTTGGAGTGGACTTCTCAATTCGCAAGTTCATCTGCACCGATTGATATTTGGTAAATCTCTTTCTTTAACTAATATAAATGTTGATAGTGGATCCTGGAAGGAATCATAGGGAAGCCAAAAATTTTAATCTACCGTGTTTTTCCGCTGCGCCGACCCTATGATTTCCCAACAGTTGAAACTGGGCTTTGCAGAGGGTTTTGTCAAGCTTATTATGGGATGTATAAAAACAGTTTCTTTTTCTGTTATGGTGAATGGAACTGATTCTGATTCTTTCAAGCCTATTAGAGGCCTTAGACAAGGGGATCCTTTGTCACCGTGCTTGTTTCTCTTCTGTTCTGAAGGCTTCAGTGCCCTTTTACAGCATGCTGAATCTTCCCATCTTGTGAGAGGTGTTAGAGTAGCCTGTGGTGCTCCGAGGATTAATCACCTTTTCTTTGTTGATGATAGCTTGCTTTTCTGCTCTGCAAACCAAGGGAATGCAACCAATCTCTTGAACATTCTTAGTACATATGAACAATGCTCTGGCCAACAGATTAATAAAGATAAGTCTGCCATCTTCTTTACTCCGAACACTCCCTCGGCGATGAAGAGTACCATCACTTCAATCCTCCAAGTTAGAATTGTTGCTCTTAATAAAAAATACCTGGGCCTTCCAACATCTGTTGGTAGAAATAAGAATGACTCTTTCAAGTCAATTACTGAACGTATTTGGAAGCGCCTTCATGATTGGAAAGGCAAGCTTCTCTCTAAGGCAAGAAAGGAAATTCTTTTGAAAGCAGTTATACAATCTATACCTACATATTCTATGAGCTGTTTTGTTTTGCCAAACAATCTCTGTCATCGGAATTCCATGTTAATGGCAAGGTTCTGGTGGGGAAATATTGGTGATACTGCTACTATTCACTGGCTGAAATGGGAAAGTCTTGCAAAACCTATGTGATGGGAATTGTGCCCTAGGGCCAATCCTTTTTCGATGTATGTTATGAACATATGGATTAATTTATAGAGATAAATTAATGGTTTTCACATTATTAGCATGTTTACTGTGATTACGTCCATGATTAATTATATGATAATTAATCTAAATCTGTCCCTGATCGATTGTTTTCNCATGGGTTTTAAAGACTTGAGGCTTTTCAATATTGCTCTCTTGGCGAAACAAGGCTGGAAGTTGGCCACTGAAACAGATTTTTTGCTCTGCAGGGTTCTTAAAGCTCGTTATTTCAAACACTCAACCTTCATGGATGCTAATCTGGGTAGCAATCCCAGTTTCACATGGAGAAGTATTATTGCAGGAAGAGAGGTTCTACAACTTGGAATGCTGAAAAGAATTGGTGATGGCTCTACTACCAGGATTTTTGATCTAAACTGGTTCATAAGATCCTTCCATACACCACTAATCAGGGAGAATCTTTTTCATTGTGAATCAAAGGTGAGTGAACTAATTAACCATGCAGATTTTGGGTGGAATGAAGAATTAATTCGGTCTGGTTTTGATCATATTAATGCTCAATCTATTATTGATACCACCCTTCCCCCATTGCCTGAATCTGACACTTGGTTTTGGAGATGGTCAAATAATGAACACTATGAAGTTAAATCTGGGTACAAAATCATGAGAGAGTCTAAGGACTTGGATGAAGCTGATTTCTTAACAAGTTCTGATGAACCCCTCTGCTTAGGCGATTTTAAGCATGTGTGGGATCTGATTTGGAAGAGTCAGTGGCAGCCGAAGCATAAAAATTTTATATGGAGAGCATGCAGAGGAATCTTGCCTACTCGTGATGCTTTGATCCATAGAGGTATGGAAATCTCCCACCTTTGTCCAGTTTGTAATACTGATAGTGAGAATGCTTGTCATGCCTTAATCAATTGTTCTGGAAACCACAATATTTGGCGGTTGGCTAATATTCCATTTGTTAATGAGATGGATGAGGATTTGTGTTTTATCTCTCGGTTTTCTTTTGCTTTGACTCATTGGGATAAAAAGCAATTAGATCTTTTTGTCATTATTATCTATAAGATTTGGGAGAGGAGAAACAAAATTCTTTTTGATCCAAATGCTGTGAGATGGACTGATGAGAAAATTGTGGAGGATAGTTTGAAGCAAAGTGATGCTTGTGTTATATCCAATGTTTCATCCCTCTCTGTAAATAGTGATTATAGTGATGAAAAGTGGGAAAAACCTCCTAGATGTTTTTTTAAAATTAATTTTGATGCTGCTGTCCATCCTGATGGTAGTGGGGGCATTGGTTGTGTGATCAGGGATAGTAGGGGGTTATTGCCTTGGTGCTGCAACTAGGCGTATTTTCTCAAGTCTCTCAGTGGATCAACTTGAGGGCATGGCTGCTGTACAGGGTGCAGTTTTTGCTAGAAATCTCTACTGTAATAAGGTGATATTGGAGGGGGATTCATCAAAAGT
>QANZ01020069.1:112382-123655 GCA_003254925.1 Chamaecrista fasciculata
TAGGCGCCTAGCTCATGTGGGTCCCATTGGAAGATTTGATCTTCAATTTGATTCTATGAGTTAGGGATTTGAATTTGAATTAAAATATTATTGTAATATTTTAATTAGATATTCAAGTCTTAAAGATATGATATTATCAGAATATCATGATTTTATATTTATAAAATTGCTACAATTTTAGTAAATATAAAAGGCTAAAGTCGCCTAGCTCATCATAGTTATGCCATTCATGCACAATTGAGTAAACCCTAAGTTTGCTAAGCAAGTCGACTTTCCTCCTTGTCGAGAGAGAAATTTCGCCACCCACCTTCCTAGAGAGAGAAGTCGATTTTCTTCTAAGTTGTTAGGAGAGAAATCGAAAGTTGTGGGTTCCTAGGGTTTTTGGAGAAGAAGAAGAACAAAAGGTGTTTTGTTGCTGTCTACTTCTCTGTGGCGCCATCCACCTGGATTTCAGAGAAGGAGTTCCTGAATCCAAAAGCTGTAGATTCGATCCCGAGTCTCTTTGGAGAAAGAGGCGTGGAGGCTAGCACCTCGTGTTCGGGAAACTGTTCGTGTGGATCACCGATAGAGGAAGGACGTGTTGACGGACTTCTAGACTCACCAGTATCACCAATCCGATTGAAAGCCTGAGGTATAACACTTTTCGTATCTGGTTTTAAATTCAGCTAGCGGATCTCAGGGTGGGATTTTCCTGGGGGCGCAAGTTTTTTTTTATTTTACAGTTCTTCCGCTGCGTGTTTCCCCGGGGATTTCCCAACACTAAGTGTATTGGTGGCATGGGTTTTAAAGACTTGAGGCTTTTCAATCTTGCTCTCCTGGCGAAACAAGGCTGGAAGTTGGCCACTGAAACAGATTCTTTGCTCTATAGGGTTCTTAAAGCTCGTTATTTCAAACACTCAACCTTCATGGATGCTAACCTGGGTAGCAATCCCAATTTCACATGGAGAAGTATTATTGCAGGAAGAGAGGTTCTATAACTTGGCATGCTGAAAAGAATTGGTGATGGCTCTACTACCAGGATTTTTGATCTAAACTGGTTCACAAGATCCTTCCATACACCACTAATCAGGGAGAATCTTTTTCATTGTGAATCAAAGGTGAGTGAACTAATTAACCATGCAGATTTTGGGTGGAATGAAGAATTAATTCGGTATGGTTTTGATCCTATTAATGCTCAATCTATTCTTGATACCACCCTTCCCCCATTGCCTGAATCTGACACTTGGTTTTGGAGATGGTAAAATAATGGACACTATAAAGTTAAATCTGAGTACAGAATCATGAGAGAGTCTAAGGACTTGGATGAAGCTAATTTCTTAACAAGTTCTGATGAACCCCTCTGCTTAGGCGATTTTAAGCATGTGTGGGATCTGATTTGGAAGAGTCAGTGGCAGCCGAAGCATAAAAATTTTATATGGAGAGCATGCAGAGGAATCTTGCCTACTCGTGATGCTTTGACCCATAGAGGTATGGAAATCTCCCACCTTTGTCCAGTTTGTAATACTGATAGTGAGAATGCTTGTCATGCCTTAATCAATTGTTCTGGAAACCACAATATTTGGCGGTTGGCTAATATTCCATTTGTTAATGAGATGGATGAGGATTTGTGTTTTACCTCCTAGTTTTCTTTTGCTTTGACTCATTGGGATAAAAAGCAATTAGATCTTTTTGTCATTATTATCTATAAGATTTGGGAGAGGAGAAACAAAATTCTTTTTGATCCAAATGTTGTGAGATGGACTAATGAGAAAATTGTGGAGGATAGTTTGAAGCAAAGTGATGCTTGTGTTATATCCAATGTTTCATCCCTCTCTGTAAATAGTGATTATAGTGATGAAAAGTGGGAAAAACCTCCTAGATGTTTTTTTAAAATTAATTTTGATGTTGCTGTCCATCCTGATGGTAGTGGGGCATTGGTTGTGTGATCAGAGATAGTAGGGGGTTATTGCCTTGGTGCTGCAACTAGGCGTATTTTCTCAAGTCTCTCAGTGGATCAACTTGAGGGCATGGCTGCTGTACAGGGTGCAGTTTTTGCTAGAAATCTCTACTGTAATAAGGTGATATTGGAGGGGGATTCATCAAAAGTGCAATTTTTACAACTCCGAGCAGGTGGATCGATCTGTTTTTTGTTCTATTTTAGCAAATCTCCATAGTTTAGGCAATTGCTTTAATTCTTTTCATGTACAGTGGAAGAGAAGGAATTGTAATAATGCAGCTCATGAGGTAATTGCAAAGCTTTTTTTTTTTTTTGTACAGATTCTATTTTGAAGGTGTATTGGTTTGATGACCTACCTTCACCACTTGTTGCTGCTTTGGCATCTGATGCAAATTAATGGAATGCTTCAGTTTTCATAAAAAAAAAAAAAAGATAAGATTTTATTCAAAGAAGAAACGTTGAATTATTTGACAATATATAGTTAATGTATATATATATATATATATATTTATTTAACGTTCACACTTCAACTTTGTTAAACAAATTAGACGAGATCAAAATTTAGTAATATAATAGATATATCTCTGAGATACAAAATTAACCAACACTTAATAATAAATCAAAAAATAGTTATCTGCAATAAGAACTACTAATAATAGCACGTGGGTTTGAAAAAGTATTTTTCATTTAAAAATTAAATAAAGACCTGGTGTGGTGTTTATAGAAAAATTGGCTCAACTGCTTCATGTGTTTGGTTTTGGAATAACTTTTTGCATTTTTATATATGAGGACTCGAATTTCTCTTTTAATTAATAGTCATATTTGGTACTTTTTTATAACGCACCTTGATTGTTGTCCTCTTAAAAATTTTAATTGGATTTGTAATAAAAGTGATGTAAGATTGAAATGGTTTGTATTTGGTCAAATAATTAAATAAACACCAATTAATAAATAGATGAATTTTTTTAATAGGGCGTCTTATGTTCAAATTGAGTTATGTGTATGAAACCAATTTTATTGTTAAAGTAAATTCTACTTTGATTATTAGCATAGATTAATCTCTAGCTATACCATCTAATTTTTATAAGAAAATAATTAAATAAACATTTTTACCCGAATCTAAAATATAGTCCATATATTAAATTAAATATTTTAAGTGGATATGCCCCTACGAAGCATGTACACTTTATTTTGAAGACGTGTTGCGGTATTAGACACGTGTCTGTGTCCGATAGCTATACGACACATATTCATAAGTTTCAGAATAAAAAATTAATTTTTTGTGACTTTAGCATGAAAAATAATATAAAACAATGACAATATGACATATAGATATTATAATTTTTAAAAGTTTTATCAAAATTTATGAATTTTTAATTATATATATATATATATATATAGAAATATATGTCGTATCGTGTCATGTAACTCTAAGAATTTAATGTGTCGATGTGTCTCGTGTCCGTATCCGTATTCATACTTTATTAATATGCATTTATGTAGCTCTTCTACAATTCAATATTTATATTTATTTTTTAAAAGAAAATCATAATTCTTAGTTTCTTCCCTAATATTCGTACCTAGAAAAGAGTTTTGCTATAAAAAGCTCAATATTTTAACAATAGCTTAAGCTATTGAGCTTTTTATAGCAAAACCCTTTTCTAGGTACGAAGGCAAAAACATTCTTAGAATTTAGTATGAGGTTAATTTCAATTGTACCTCCAAAACTTTTTAAATCAATTATATTCTCATTTTTTTTTATCAATTATAACCTCAATTTTAAAATACAATCGATTTTGATATGAAACAGTGGAGGTACAATTAAAATGTAACCCATTGCACCAAGCTCTTACTAGGGGTTTAGAAAAAGTTAGACGTACGTAGACTCTTGTTTTTGTAGAGACTAGAGAGATTGCTTCCAATAGCCTTACTGTACTTTTGAAGTACAATTAACCTAATAAAATTTTGAAGTACAATTAAAATTAACTCATACTTTGAAGATAAAAAAAAAACCTTTTACTATAAAAAAAATAACATTTTTAAAACACTACACCATAAAAGGGATCAGAATTTGAATAAAATTGGTAAAAATACATTTTTTCCAAAAAGAAAAAGAAAAGGAAAGAACGCCGTGGCTTCGTATCTTGACTAAATTCAAACTTTTCAAGGCTTAGACTTTTGACTCAATACTTTTCCAACCTTCCTCTCTCTCTATCTCTCTCTCTCTTTCTAGCTGCTTCCTTCCTTCCAAAATCCTCACCTTTCTACTTTTCTTTTCTTTCTTTATTCTTTTTCTCATCTCCACTTTTCTTTATTTTCCTTTTTAATTCTCTCTCTTTCTCTCTCTCTTTTCTCTCTCTGTATATGTACAGCTTCACTCCCTTCTGTCCTACTACTTTTCAAGCTCTCATTCTCCCAACACCACACAAAATTCTTCATCTCGGTCTCTCTCTCTCTAATTCCCTTATACCTCCAGGTGACACTATTTATCATCTCTTTCACTATTTACATTTCACTTCAATATAATGATCAACTTTATATAAACTGCACACACTCCACCACTCTCTCTCATCATCATCATCTTCTACTTTTCCCATATACTTTTCAAAAACCCATCAATTCAATTCCCTTGATTCTTTCAATCTCTAATATTTAATAAAATTACACATTAATTCTGCGTTCACATGTATACATAGTTACATACATACATACACCACGTACCTTTCATGATCAGCCCCATTAGCTTAATTCCTTGCTCATCACAATTCACAAACATTATTCATTCATTCTCAATATATATATGTACCATTCATCAACATCATCATCATTACTATTAATTTACCAGAACTAAAATGACAAACACATCATCATCATTACAAACCCATCATCTTTGGTCATCATTTTGATCTTCATTCATCTATTAATAATACCCATGCACCCCATGGACGCTGTCTTCTCCCTCCCTGAACCTGCCAGAGCCAAATTCCTGCGCTCTATAGTCCACTCTACAGCTTGCTCTTACATTTGCCTTTGGGCCTATCAATATGATTCCCTCTTATCCTCCAAGTATACACCACATTTTCAATTATCAATTTATCATCATCATCATCATCATTATATATATATATATACAGTTATATACACACAAACACACACAATGCAGTATATATAAGCTTGGACTTATGTTTCTGATTTCTTAGTTTGTTATATTGTTGGACAGCCATTTGGGGTTCTTGGATGGTTTATACAACGTAGGAATTAACCAACCAAGCTCTTCTGTGGGAAGCAGTGTAGCTCAAACGCTTTTTAACCAGTACAGGGGTTTAGTCTTTGATGTCAATGACGAGTAATACTATAATGCTTCTTCTCAGTTAGTTTTTTCATTATTGCCATATACATATATAATTAATATGCTTAATTAACCTTTTCTGGTTTTGGATTTTGTTGTGTGTCTTTATATATATATATGCAGTCGTATTCCAGGTTTAGCTTTCAAAAACCGAACCCCCTACTTAGAGCTGCAGCAACCAGATCTTCTGAGATTGGCATGGACACAAATACAAACACAGTTTTATCAGGTGGTTGTCTTTTCAGGACCATGATTATATATATATTTATATTTTATTGTTGAAGTAATGTTATACATACATACATATAACATATAGTTATATATTATATAATATGTAAGAGGGATTTTGTTGGCTCATTGGGTGACTTTTTTCTTGTTCTTTTTTTAATGTTTTTACAGGAGGCAAGAATTAAGGTTTGCTGTTGAAGTATAAATTCTTAAACAAAAATATATCGTGATGAGCTAAATATAATGCAGAAAATTCAACCATGTCCTGCTAAGCCCATTGTTTTTGGCTTTTTAATTGCCTTGTTTCAGACTGCTGTTTTCATGGGGTGCAACAATGGGGAAATGGAACTTGGATTCTCCACCATGTCTCAAGTAAGCAAACAGTACTAATTTATAAGATCCCATTTCATTTCTTCACCGATTAAAAAATTTAATCATTCTTGATTCATCACATATATAATCTCATTCTTATTCAATCAACTCATGAGACTACTCATCATCAGAAGTATATATATATATACTTACTTGTCCTGATGAATTTCTGGTGTTCAGGCTGATGATCTTCAAACAGCACTTATGAGTTGGTTCCCAGATGATTTTTCAAGAATGTCACAGCCAAACATTGAACAGAATCAGAATCAAAATCAGAATAACCCACCTTCATCATCTTCATCCTCCTTGAGATCACTCTCACTCTCCGCCGGCAGCCCCGAGTACTCTTCCCTCCTCTTCACCACCATTCCGCCCACCGCCGCAGCACCCTCTTCAAGCCCTCACCAGCAAGCCATCCAAGCTCTGGCTCAGGCCTCACAGAGTCCATTCCCCACACCACAAATTGAAAATGATGCCATCATGAGAGCCATCCTTCAAGTCATTTCTAGCACTTCTTCACCTTCTTCTTCAACCTCCCTTCATCATCATCATCACCATCAACAACAACAACAACAACAGCAGCAGCAGCAGAATTTGCCTTACATGGTTCATCCTGAGAATAGTGCTTTCAAGAGGTACAGCAATATTAGCCCCACTATCACATCCCAAATCGGGCCGGAATTGCGCCGGCAAAGCCTGTTCAAGAGGACTCTGACATTCTTTAGAAACTTGAATTTCATGAGAATGAGAGAGCGTAGTGTTCTTCATCATCAAGCTTCTGCTAGACCCACTAGCACCCAGCTTCATCACATGATTTCTGAGAGAAGAAGGCGTGAGAAGCTCAATGAGAACTTTCAAGCTCTCAGATCACTCCTTCCACATGGAACTAAGGTACCCTAGCTATAAACTCTATCCACCACATTATCTTGAATTCGGATCTCTTAGATTACTTCAGGGTGTACTGTAACATTTTCAAGTGTAAAAAAATTATATCATCAAAGCACTTCACTCCTAAAGTATTATAGGGATCCAAATTACATTATTTCATGCAAGAAGAATCAGTAATAATTAATGGTCATGATTAGTATACAATTACACTAATAGTTCTCCACATATATATCATGTGTGATTAACAAAAACACTAAAAACCAATCTTCAATTCTTCATAACGATCATGACCATTAATCCCACATTGATCCAACGGTGGTAAATAATGACTCCTCCAAAATTAGCTATTCTTTTTCTCTCACGCAAATCATCAAACAGTTTCTGAGCATTATTAATCTTTCAAAAGCCTAATTAAGAGGAAAATGTGTACGTACGAATCTGTTTCAGAAAGACAAAGCGTCGATACTCACAGTGGCGAAGGAGACACTGAAATCGTTAATGGCGGAGATTGAAAATCTCAGAGAAAGAAACAAGCAGTTATTAGAAGAGGCATCGTCGTCGTCGTCGTCAAAATTAATAATGGCTGCTCCTGCATCAAAAGAAGAAAAAGAAAAAGCTCGTGAGATCCCAAATGAAAGAATACACATACAAGTTTCAGAGGAATTACCAGAATCGAGCTCGTCGGAAGAGAGAATCGTAAATTTGGATGTGATTGTGAGAGGAAGACGAAGCTCTCAAGTGGATATACTGATTCGATTGCTAGGTTTTCTGAATCAGGATCGAAACTTGAGCTTGATTTCCATGGAAGCCAACACACATTCAGCTCATGGAAATTCCTTCAATCGAATAACGTTAAGACTCAGGATTGAGGTATGTAGAGAAGTTTTTACTAGGAGTAAACTAACAATTTGGTCCTTGAGAGATCACGGAGCTGACAATTTAGTCCTTGAAAGATCAAAATGCACAATTTAATCCTCAAAGATTAAAACAACATACTAATTAGTTTTTTTTTATATAAACTAAATAGTATACCATTTTAATCTTTTAGAGATTAAATTATATATCACTTTGATCTTTTAGGGATTGAATATGTATTTTAATCTTTTAAAGACCAAATTATTAAGCTGGTGATTTTCAAGAACCAAATTGTTGGTTTACTCTTTTTACTTTTGTCAAAAGTTCTTTTGAGTAAACTAACTATTCGATTTTTGAAAAATCATCGAGTTGATAACTTGGTTTTTACAAAATTGAATACATAGTTTAGTCCTTATAAGTTAAAATGGTGTACTATTTTTAGTTTATGAAAAAAAAAACTAGTAAATGTCTTGTTTTAATCTTTTAAGAAATAAACTATGCATTTTAATTATTTAGAGATCGGGTCGTTAGTTCAATAAGTTTTCAATAGAATTGTTAGTTTACTCGAATTTTTTTTAAATAATATTCATAGTTGTTATTGAATTATTAAAATATTTGATTTAATTTTTAAAAATTTATAATTCGTTAGTCTAAAAATTGAATTGTAGAATAATAACATAGTATCTATAAAAAGATTAACTTCTAAGGAGTATTATATTTTTTAAATTAAATCAAATATTTTAAAATATCAACGTTTATAAAATTTAAAGAGTGAAATGTCAATTTACTCAAAATATTAGAGTAATGTTATAATTTTTCAAGTTTTAAAATTATAAATGTGAGGGGAAAGTAGAGGAAAGAGATGGGATAAGAGATTAAAGAGTTGACACTCTTGAGAAATTCACCTTATAATAGGGATAGTTAATAGAGTTGTTAATTTTTCTAGAAGGATTCAAAACTAGTGATCTATATTATATTATGGTTTGAAAGAAACAAACACAATTTTTAATTAATTAATTAATTGTGTTGTTGAATTCTACAATTAATTTTAAATATATGATAATAATATAAAAAATAGTTGCCAAGGTTAGAAAACATAATTATTGAATATCTTGACTAACTAGATTTTAAAATGGGTTGCACCCACCAACTTTTTGTAGGATCCTATATAATAATCTACTTTTCATTAGTATGATGAAGAAATGGATTAAGAAAATAATTAATGTTGTCTGATATATAATGATTGAATTTATANAATATGTAATTTTTGCAAAATTTATTATGGTTAAAATTACAAAATAGCTCCAAAGGGTACCAAAGTATTAAAGGAGAATACCACAGTGTCAAGTTTCAAACCACAGGGTACCAAAGTGAAATAGGGTCAAACCACAGGGTACCAAAGTGTAATTTACCCTAAAAAAAATTAGGTCAAATTGTAGTTTTAATCTCATAACTTTTGTTCATGTCTCAATTTGGTCTCATAATTTTTTTTGTTTCATTACTGGTCTTATATCTTTTACTTAAGTCACAATTTGGTCTCGCACTGCACTTTTGGTCTTATATTTTTGGGTCAAGTTATAGAATTGACCTCATATTTTTGCAAAAAGTTCTATATTATGAGACTAGCGATAAAACTTTTTGCAAAAATATATGATCAAATTTGCAATAAGAAAAGTACAGGATCAAAATTGAGATTTGAGCAAATGATATGAAACCAAAAATGCATTTTGGCCCCAAAAAAAACTATGTGTATGTGTCATTTTCATGTGTGATATGGTCCATTATTAGTTCAACCCATTTAACATAGAATTCTATTTTGGCAGCTATCCATTATAGAAGAATCGTCACTAAAATTAGTATAGTCGTCACTAAAAAGAAGAAAAAAAATTGAAACTTTTTGTGTGTGGATGATGTGATGTAGGGAAGTGAATGGGACGAGTCTTCCTTCTACGAAGCAGTCAGAAGAGTTGTTGCTGACTTGGCACAGTGATCTGTCAGCCAATAGGGACATTCCACGTCATCAGTCGTCTTTACTTTTCTCTGTGGCGGCGGCGCATCAACCACACACATCATTGGTTCTTATAATGTAGGGACCACCAGTTTTGATATATATATATACTAATATATGTATATTTTATTATTATTTATTAGAGTAAACTCACAATTCAGTCCTTGAAAGGTTATTGGATTAATAAATTAATCCTTAAAAGATTGAAATACAAAAATTAGTCTATGAAAAATGAAAGAGGTATATTATTTAGTCCATAAAAAGGACTAATAACTATACTAATTTGGTCTTTCAAGGATCAAACTATATGTTTCGATCTTTTAATGATTGAGTTATCAGTTTAATGATCTTTAAAGGACTGAATTGTTAGTTTACTCTTTTTATTATTTTGTATTTTTTCTCCCAATATCTTAACCTCTTTTGAGTAATTAATTAATCTCATTTTAAATTTGTGGCGGCCCCTCTCATGTTATTTTTGTTTCTTTTTTCTCCTATTTATTATAAGTTTTTCTTTTTATGAATTTGAATTTCTATTACAGTATATTTTTGTATATTTCTTGTAGTTTGAATTACACCCCGTTGGTTATTGTATTAACAAAATGATTGTTAAAAATTTTCTCTTGACTAATTGTAATATAATTAAAGATCGTTACCATCATCAAGTTTGCTTTTGTCAACCAACTTTTGAGAAGACTTTGATCTTTGTTGATGGATTAGAATATTAGATAGTATTTTAAATTACTTGGTCATAAACTTGAGTTCATTTTTTATCCTAAATGTTTTAAAAAGTTTTATATGAGTCTTAAGTGTTGTCATTTAATTTCGTTTTGGTTCCAAACTATTGAATGTGGTCATATCTGTTTTGTTTCAAGTTCGAATGTAGTTCAAAGCTATATGTTGATTTTAATGAGTACTTTCTCTATCTAATTAAGATCGTTAGCAAACAAAGTCAATCTCGTTTCACGGTCAAACAAGTAAAATTGATTATATCTTTCTCATTTCAAGTTTGAATGCGACGAGTACTTCAAACTCGATTTGACCTCATTTGTTGACGATTTCAATTGAATAGAAAAAGGTACTCGTTAGGAGTAGCTTGTAACTCTGAATTCGTCGCATTTAGACTTAAAACGAGAGAAATATAACCAATTTTGATTGTTTGACTATGAAATGAGCAACTTATTTTCAGGACTCGATTTGACCTCATTTGTTAACAACCTCACATGGATAGAGAAAGTACTCGTCAAAAGCAACACGTAACTCTGAACTTATCACATTCAAATTTGAGACGAGAGAAATATGACAACATTTAATAATTTGGGACCAAAATGAAACTAAATGGCAATATTTAATACCAATATGAAACTTCTAAAATATTTAAGACCAAAATAAACTTAATGGCATATATTTAGGAATTAGGACCAATTTAAACATTTCACCTGATTGACCTACATTTTTTTGGGCCTGAATTGACCCACATTAATTTGTCTCCATGAGAAAGTCCTTTGATTATCTCTACGTGATTTGTTTGTTGTTATTAATTAATAATTAATATATTAAAAACGATTCAACATTTAACAAAAATACCACCAAAACAACCACATGAGTCTCATCTAATAGTTTTTTACTTGGTCCTTCAA
>QANZ01020069.1:124437-152798 GCA_003254925.1 Chamaecrista fasciculata
CCGTCGTCCACCGCCGTCCACCACCGTCGCTGCCGCCGGCCACCGTCAGGGAAGAAGATGGGACGGGAGTGAGAGGGGCAATTTAGGAATTCTAACATAATTCCCTAGGTAAACTTGGATTACATCAGAAATGTGAAGTAAAGAAAAATGGCCTATGTAATGTAAAGCCTTTACATTGTAATCCACTTTACAGATCATATATTGTCATACCAAACACATGAAAATCTTGGAATTTGTGCCACTTTACAATGCAAAGGGCAATTCCAACATACCAAACGGAGCCTTAGAAGTCTTATGATGGATTATTTTAATAATCCCTATAAGTGGCCAATATGACTAATGAATCAGATCTATTAAAAGGGGGTTCAATCTGATGGTTGTTGGACTTAAGAGACGTTAGAGCTTGGTAGGGTTTCAGAAACACCCTTCCCTCTTCCTTCACAATTTTTATGTATGGTTACCACTTGTCCTTAAGAGATAAGGGAGTTCTCACCATTAGAGAGCTAAACAAAGTAGAAGGGTGAAGAGAAAGAAAACTCTCTTCAAATTTTGAAAGTCATGGATTAAGGTACACTTTTCTCTATTCATCAAATCTTTGAGTAGTAAAATATTATCTTATATCTTAAGTAAATAAAGTTGAAAGCTCAAAGGATGTCTATCAAATTTTGAAATTCAAAAGTTCTAAATGAGCAAAATTAAAAAAAAACTTAAGAAATCTATCTGTCAAATTTTAAAATCTAAAAAAAATGAATTTAGCCATAATCCAACTTTTACAAAAAGATATAACTCGAGTCATGGTTAAGAATTTTGCTAATTGTATTATGGTTTGTTGTATATGAATCAAACTAATTGATGTGTCGCCTATATTGACTATATATTTGACTGCAACATTTACCAAGAGATGAGAGGAATTAAAAGATCGATAAAGATGGTCAAACTCTGCATAAAGTCACCAAACATCCATATGCAATTAACTAATTCCATCTTTTCTTAATTATATTACTTCAATCGATTTCTTCTCGGCGAGAGATATGCATATATAATAATAATAATAAGACTTTATACATATAGAACCTAAAAAATTTAGGTCAAAGAATATTTTAGTCATAAATATATCTCTTTATATTTATTTTGGCTCTTTATGTTTTAAACGATTTATATTAATCATAAATGTTTACAAAATATATTATTTTTGTTTTAAATTATTGAATATAATCATATTTTTTTATTTCAAATTTGAATGTGATGAGTTTAGAGCCGTGTGTTACTTACTTACTTTTGAAGAATACCTTCTTTATCCAATTAAGATTGTTAACGAACAAGATCAAATCAGATTTTAAAAGTAGGTCATTTGTTTCACTGTTAAACAAGTAAAATTGATCATATTTATTTTGTTTCAAATCTAAATACAATGAGTTTAGAGCTATGAGTACTCTTAACGAGTCTTTTTTTTTTCACCTAGTTGAACTCGCCAATAAATGAGGATTTGATATCAATGTTTTATATTTTTTTATTAGAGCATGAGGGTTAGAAACATGTTCGTTTTATAAAATTAATATTTTATTTTTATTTTTATTTAAATTCAAATTATATTAACTTAAATAATTAAAATTTTTATGTATCTTTAAATTTTATTTTATTAAGTGATAATATTAATTTGTTTAGAGAGTTTTTTTTTTTGAAGTTATAAAATATCAGAAGTTAAAATAAATGTTTTCAGAAAATATCCTATAAAAATCGTGCCTAATACATTTTTGTTCATATTTTAATTTTCAAACAACAAATACAGTTTCTGAATTCAAAATATTTTTTTTATTACATTAAATGTTAGAAAACTGTCGGCATCGAAACTTTGTTATATTTAGTTTGAGAATTCCATCGTAGTCAAACAATTTTCCTTGTGGAAAATTAGTGAGGATGAAGTTGGACTATATATTTAGCGACGGCGCTTTTGACTGCTGCATTTTGCCATGTCATTAGATTCAAAGCGATCAATTAATGAGACTTTTAAAGACTTGCTTTTGGGACCCTTTGCTTTGCATATGTCCATTTCTTCTTTTTCTCTAGACAAGATCTACCCACCAAATATATAAAGAAACAAGAGAGCAATTTCACATAGGAAAATTCTATAAACTTGAAACTTAGGAATTTTTTTTTGTCAAAAGTGCATTTTTGGTCTCATAACTTTTACTCAGGTCTCAATTGGGTCCCATAACCTTTTTTGTTGCACTTTTGGTCTCATATCTTTACAAAAAGTTGCAGATTTGGTCTCGTGTCACTTTTGGTCTCATATCTTTTGGTCAGGTTGTAGAATTGGTCCCATATTTTTAGAAAAAGTTTCACCGCCAGTCCCACTTGATACAAATATATGAGATCAATTTTGCACCTGACCTAAAGATATGAGACTGATTCTGCAACTTGACTAAAAAGTATAGGACCAATTCCGTGACATGAACCAAAGATATGGGACTAAAAATATAACACATGACTAAATCTGCAACTTGAGCAAAAGATATGGGACCAAAAGTGCAACAAAAAAAGTTATGGGACCAAAAATGCACTTTGACTTTTTTTTTTTTAATATTTTTGTTAGAAGGATTTCTATTAAATATTTGACATGTGACAAAAATTTTATGTATGACTAATCATGATAGAGAAAGAATATTAAACACACATTTTTGCATAATCAGCCATAGAAGAGAGATAATATAAATTAAGCTTGTGATTAGAGAAACCTTATAGTAAATATAAGATATAAAAAAAAACTTTACCTAATTTTTTTCTTTCTATAAAAAGTTGCATTGTTGGAGCATCCTAGTCCTGGACTATTGGATTTTGCATTTTATATTGAGATTTGTGTAATAAACTTTATTGTTAGGGATGGTAACAGATATGATACTTAGTGATTTTGTCACTATTTCTATTTGTATTCGTTCATCATATCTAATATACATACTTTATCTGTATCTGATAAAATAATATCTGTATTCGTACCCTATTCGATATTTGGTATCCGACGGGTATCCAAAATATCTGAAAAAAAATATGAATATGGGTAGGATATCCTATTTTATAAATTGGATATCTCGAGTACCCGATATCCAGTATCCATCAACTAAAATAAATAAATGAAATTATTATTGTTTTATATTTTAAAGTTTTTTTTTTCAAAATAAAAATATATAAATATAAAATAACTAAAAATGATTATATAAAATATACAAATATAATTAATTAAGTTTAAATATTTATATATAAAATATTAAACTGAATATAAAATATAAAAATTAAATAAGTAATAGGGTATCGGATATCGGGTACACTAGCTATCTGTTCATTTCAAACGGATTTAAGGTGTCCAAAGACAAAATCCATATTCACCCAATATTCGAGAAATATTTGATTTCAACTATCTATACTCTATCTGATATCCGACAGATAGATTTTCCGAATAGAAATGAACAGAGTACCTCAATAATCCTAAAATATTGTCATCCTTATTTATTGTAAGGATCCCAATATAAAAAAGCAAACCCCAACCATCTAGAACTCTATTTTTGTTTTTTGTCAGGACCATCTAGAACTGGAGTGCTCCAAAAATGAAATTTTCTATAGCAAAGCCCTTTCACATATTTGGATATTTCTATTTAAAGAAATGATATGATCTTGGTATGTGTTATAGGTGGGGAAAAAAATACAAACTCGGATCTAATTCGACTTAGCTCGATAGTGTTTTTTCTAGGCTAAAGTATAAATTTGGTCCTATAACTTTGTTTCAGTTCCCAAATCAGTCCTATAACTTTTTTTTGTCTCGAATTTGGTCCTGTATATTTGCTCTAGGTCCCAAATCAGTCCTGTATCTTTTTTTGTCTTAGTTTTGGTCTCATATGTTTTGAAAACCTCCCACCGTTAGTCCTCCATCTATTTTAAATTACAGTTTAGTCCTGAAAACTTCAAGTCCCTTTCACTTTAGTCCATGACTATCAAAATGAAAGTGAAAATGCATCCCTGAAGATTCTCAAACCTTACATCTTGGTCCCTAATCCATGAATACTTCATGAAATTGAATAGAAATGCAAAAAAACACAAATTAAAAGCAAATGACAGAGGGACCAAAACTGAAAACACAGAAAATTTAAAACCCACCGGAAAACGTACGGAAATCGCCGAGAAACTCAAAAACTCATCCAAAAACCCCAATCCTCGTTGAAATCTCACTCAAATAATCGCCCTCAAATACTTTAAGAAAGAATTTTTGAAAATACAAACTTTTGAGGAGGGAGGTGATATAATATTCCCTTACATTTGGTGATTCCGAGAGAGTTCTTAAATTCCTTACATTTCTTCTATTACCTCCCTTCTCAAAAGTGTGGATTTTTTAAAATTCTTTCTTAAAGCATTTGAGGACGATTATTTAAGTGAGGATTGAAGTTTTTGGATGAGTTCTTGAGTTTCTCGATGATTTCCGTACGTTTTTTGACGAGTTTGGGGCATTTTCCGGTGGGTTTTAAATTTTCTGCGTTTTCAATTTTGGTCCCTCTGTCATTTGCTTTAATTTGTATTGCTTTTGCATTTCTATTCCATTTAATCAAGAATTCATGGATTAGGGACCAAGATGTAAGGTTTGAGAATATTCAAGGATGCTCTTTCACTTTCATTTTGATAGTCAGAGACTAAAGTGAAAGAGACTTAAAGTTTTCAAGACTAAACTATAATTTAAAATAGACAGAGGACTAAAGGTGAAAAGTTTTCAAAACATATGGGATCAAAATTGAGACAAAAAAGTTATAGGACTGATTTGAGACCTAGAGCAAAGATACAGGACCAAATTCGAGATAAAAATAAGTTATAAGACTGATTTGAGAACTAAAGCAAAGTTATAAAACCAAATTCACACTTTGGCCTTTTTTTTTTTTAATTAGACTAAGTTGGGCCGAGTTTCGGGTAGGTAACTCTAGGCCTGCCCTATGTATTTATAGTTTTATTTATTAAATACTTTTTATGGTATAAAATATAAATTATTTTATCAAATGTATACTAAGAAATATATAAAATATAAATTTAATCTTAATTAAATTAATATCTTTTCAATGAATAAATCAAATTAATTATTTTCTATCAATATAGATTATATTAAATTCATATATAATTAATTCTTTATCAATATATATATAAAACATACATAAAACAAATAAATATTCTAAATAAAAAGTATAAAAAAANAAATATTAAGAACCAAAATAAAACAAAAAAAAATAGTGTAAGCCAAAATAAAATTTACTTAATTTAAAGTAAATATTAAGAATCAATTGTGATCTTTTATATTTCAATATATTTGAACAAGAACAATAAATGCATATAAAATTCCAACATTTTTACATTATAAATATGCTTCAATAGTATACATATATATAGATATATACACACAAATGCACACACTATACACACAAAGTTATTAGTGTATTTGTATAAAGACTTTTTTTTTATATATATAATTTCATCAATTACACGTTAGTAATATTTTAGTGTTAAAGTTAGTTATAGTCATTAAATTAACTATCTTATTAAAGTAATAAAAATATGTACTAATATATAAAGTGAAAAAATAAAAAGAATGCTAAATAACCAAATATGTTTTTTTTTTTTTTGGTTTTTATGTTAAGAAATAGAAGAAAGAATTATCATGTAGGTATAATCATCTAGAGAAACAGATTTTACATGAGGTTGGAGCTTGAATTAAATAATTCCATGAACAAGTAAAAGCAGATTATTTATGTTCATGTGTAGCTTGTTCAAACCTAGTCCTATTTTAACATAATTTGAAATTAATCTTACTATAAATAAGTTATGATTTATGCTAAAACCAAAATTCTTCAATAAAATGTCAATTTATTATGATCCATATATAAGATATATAAATATATAGGGGTAAGTAGCTAAATGAAATAAATTAAAAAAAGTTGGCCAAAAAATAAATAAATAAATCAATTAAAAAAAGTTGAGATTTAATTTGATATTACATGAATTTTTTTTTTTTTTTGACAACAGGGTGTCGCTCATGAATCTATAATGAAAAGGAATATAACAATTTATTCAAATCAACAGAGAAAAAACCTTTCTTTTTTAACAACTCCTATTAAATACCATAGACTATGCTATGCCATGATAATTGTTAAAGTCATGCACTATAGACTTAGGCTGTAATCTGAACAAGCTTAATCATAACTATCATGTAAGTTGATCATCACAGATACTTAAGTTTCTATAATTCTAGATTTTGCAAGGAAGGAGTAGTTCATGAATACCTCACAGTAATGATCCAAATTCTGATGAAGCAAGAGAAAAGATTGTTGTTGATAGCAGCCTCATGCTTCTTAACTGCTACTGTTAAATTCTGTTGATTCACATTGCAATTTGTAGAAGTACTCTGAAACAGTTTACAAAGAAGCCTCTTCATCATATATCAGCAACTGAAACAAATTAAGCCATAATGACAACACCAGTATCTCCTTTTAACCTGCATCTTACATGATGGGGTTACAAAACTGAGCAATAGCATGCATTGAATGTGTAGTATTGAGTTCATGAATAATTAGTAAATCAAGCCAAATATAATCAAACATGTAAGTATAAGAATAAATTAAGGACTTGATCTTTGAAAGATAATACATTTCTCAATTTAATCCTGAAATATGAAATTTAGAGAATGACAACAAAATCTAAAAACACGTCATATTTGTCATTAAATTTTAATTAGCATATTTAACAACCTACATCTTTCATGAACTAAATCGAACAATCTACCATCTTTCAAGGACTAAATGATCAATTTACTCTTAGTATAAAGTGTATCCAACAGAATTACATGTCTATCTATATATTACAAATATTTGATTCTATTTTGTGGATCGAACTTTCCTAAAGCTTTTCAAAGTCTTGTGCTTCCACTGATTGATTCCATGCGTAGAAAAAATAAAATCCACTGCTGCCAACTTTACAATATGGAAATGTTGACAAATATTCAACAGGTAGGAGGGAGAAATACAGGAAGAACATCACAGATTCCAAATGAGATAAATATATTATAGAGTAATACCATCATAAATCATTGTCAGTGACTCAACTATTGACTAATAAACCTTGCTACCGTTGGTACAATTTTTCCCACACAAAATTTACATATGCCACAAGTCATTTTGCACATGTATAATAATGACCAGCAAATTCCATTTACAATTAAAACGTGCAGAAACTTCAACATTTGACTGCAAAGAAGAATGGAGTGAATCTAAGCTAGAGGCTTATGGGGATTTCATCGCTTCTTAAGGCTGGCCATCCCCATTTGAATAGACCAATTTATGGCCAATTCTCCAGGATACAGCATATACAAAACACACTTTGGCATTCTTTGCAAAATCATGCTTCTGCAGCAGCAGCTACTTCTTCGTCAGTAGAATCAGGTGATAGAACTTCTTCTGTGACATTGGTCTCCTCTGCTTCTGCTTCAGCACTAAGAAGCTTCTCCCTAAGCTTCTGGGTAAGTTCTTCTTGGACATTATAATTCTCAACCAGGAAGTTCTTCAGAGCATCCTTACCATGGTAATGCTTACCATTATAGTTGTAAAACGAACCAGCCTTTGAGATGAACTTGTGTTTTATGCTCAAATCTAAGATCTCGGCTTGTTTACATATACCCTTCCCAAATTCAAGCTCAAACTCTGCGGTTTTAAAAGGCGGGGAAACCTTGTTCTTCACAACCTTGACAAGAACCTGACTTCCTAAAATCTGCATGATAAACATCATTTAAGGACAAAATCCCATACCAGAGATTACAATTACATCTCAAAGCATCTATTCAAACCAATCTTCAGACCCCTACCCATCCTGGGACATGTTGACCTTGTATCCGGGATTGAATCAAAACCCATAAGGTAAAATCTTAGGATACTCATAGGGTATGAGTATTTTGATCATCCCTAATTACAAAGGGTGACAGTAAGTTCTAAGGCTTGACATCCACTCATTTTGTCCACAGAATTTCACCAGAAAAAGCAATTCTTAGTTCTAGTACAAGCAAGAACCTTTTGACCGCAGCAGACAGTTCAATTATCCATGATTATTTACTACTATAACATTTGAACAGGCAAGTTAATACAAATGGGTAGCTATTCTTTACCTCCTCTCCCTTCTTAACATATCCGATACGCTTGATATTTAGTCGCACAGAAGCATAGAATTTCAATGCATTGCCACCACAAGTAACTTCAGTTGGCCCACCAAATCCCCCAAAAGTGGACAATTTTGACCTCACCTGTAGAAATATACAAGAATTCCCTACTATCAAAGTAGAAACACATTCCTCAATTAATTTAAACTAAACCAGAATGCTCAAAGTTATGACAAAACAATTATAATTTATATATATATAGATATTCTTCCAGAGCATATTTCTTATCCAGAGAAAGTGAAAACAAATAAATAAGGTTTCTCATTTAAAACTGGAAAAGAAAATATTTTCATCAACTTCATAAGCAAATAGCAAGTTAGCATTCACTAAAATAATGAAATATATGCACAAGGCATAACAACCTCCAAGCCTTGCAGAGCAAGCTCAAGTGCTCAATTCACCAAAAGTTGCAAACATGTTCACTAGAAATAGATTTTACATTCTGTCTTTGCCAAGAAAGAGGGAAGAAAACAGATTGGCAATGAAAAAGGGTATAGAAATAGATTCAGGACTCAGGAGGAAAGAGCAGTAGCAGAACAAAGGTAAGGAAAGGAGAACCAAACAAAATAAAGCTCGTTATTAGCACAACAATGAACAAATAAAGAAAATAAACCACTAGTAGTTCACAAAATCCACTAATATCTGAAAAGTGAAGATAAAATAGGTACATAACATCTGAAGAAAACTTAAGACTAAGATGAAATGGGTAGATGGCAAACAAACTAAAACAGAAGTTTGATATAATTCTAAATTGATTAAAGATAAAATACAATTAGTTTTTAAACTTGGGCCAAAAACAAATTGATGATAGTGCCAAGGACAACCATAGCTAATAGCCTGATACCTGGTTAATAAAAATCAGTATACAATGTGATGTTGACAAAGAGTGGCACAATTTCCGAAGTGCCTGGCTCATCAACCTAGCTTGCATTGCCATGTGAGCATCACCCATCTCACCATCAAGTTCACCTTTAGGAACAAGAGCAGCTACCTGTCATTGGGTACACAACAATAGATTAGTACATGTATAATTATAAGAATTTCAGTCCTATGAAACAATACCTAAGAAACAACCTACGTAATATTTAAGTAAAAACAGCATGAGAAATACAGACAAAAGCAAAAACAAAGTGAAAGTGAACACAGGTAGAGAAGTAACATTATTAAAACTTCAAAATAATAAGCCAACAAAAGAGCCTTTGATAGGCTGCCAGCAAAGTTCAAAAGTTAAAAGATATTAATACCTAAGCTTAGGATTGAAGGAACTGCTATAATTAGGCCTTGCATTGCGTTAGATGAGATTACATGCATGCCAAAAAAAATTGTTGTTTTAATTAAGTTTAACTTTATATTTTAAAATAATCAAAACACAATTATATTCTGTAGACAAGCTATAAACTAAGGCCCAACCGATAAGATGAATAAAAAACAAAAATAAAAACATTTTTTAATATTTAAAATGTCCCCGCAGATTTTCATTTTAGAGCCGAGTTCCCAGTCCAAACCGGTTCTAATTGATTTTGTACGGGTTAATACAGTCCAACGGCATGAACGGTCCTTTGACATGATCCAACTCTATCTTCTCTTTTGGTCCTGATCAAACAGTCCAGGTCTTAAAAATAGCAAAAAATATACAAATAGTAGCCAAGATATTCAGGTGATGGTCCTCATCAAAACTAAAATTAGACAAATATATATAATAGAAAACAGAGAACAATAATATTTTAATAGTATAGCTACACATATAAGTATTGACAAGCATTAATGAACAACCAAAAAGAGTATGAAGGAAACAAAAAAAAAAGAACAAGGAGCTCCATACTTACACTGTCAACAACAATTACATCAACTGAACCACTCCGGATCAAGGTGTCAACAAGACTAAGTGCTTGTTCACCACAATCAGGTTGAGAGAGAAGCAAGTTGTGAGTATTTACACCAATAGACTCAGCAAGTGTTTTATCGAGTGAATGTTCAGCATCAACAAAAGCACAATAACCTGCATAAAACAAACAAGTTCTTGTCTATGTACACAAAATAAGAAACACTTAATAGAGATACTCTTTCGGGATGATCATACTGATTTAAATTGCAGGCCTCTTCATCTTCAATATTAAACTAACCAAATCACATGCATAAATAATTAAAATAATTCTATAGATACTTATCATCCAAATTTTAAATCATAAAGAAGCAACCAACAAAAACAGTATCCATCTCCCTTCTCTATTACAGGGATAAGAAAATTGGGGAGTACAACCTGACCCAAATTACACCTGGAATCCTCCAGCACCTATAAACTTTTAGCAGAGTATTGTGAAGTACGAATAGATAAGATAAAAAACCATCCTTCAACCACCAAAATCATATTTCCAAATAAAACGGGTCAAATGGGTATTTGATGAAACTGATTTACATATTACATTAATCAATACTACAATGGTTGTCGTATCAATAGTAGTAGTCATAATAAAGTATAAAGCAATAAATATCATAATAATGATTGGAGAAGTAGCATATTAACCTCCTAGCTTCTGTGCTTCAGCAATCACATGTAAAGCAAGTGTAGTTTTCCCAGAAGCTTCTGGACCGTATATTTCCACAACACGTCCCTACAGATATGAAAAAGTAGCATATTATAGACAATGTATAGGTATTGCACACTGCAGCATAAGGTTGGCTCTCTCCCCCTCCTTCCAATGCATAAACTGATATAAACTTTTACATATATAGTATACTAAATACGGACCAATTTTGCATATGAAAACTGAAATATGCATGTAATGTTTCATCATCCAAATTCCAAACCATTTTTTTCTTCAAAGTAAACTATCAAATCAAAATTGTCTTTTATAAGATTTACTAGTGACAATCAGCATCAAGAAATGACAGACGCCAACACTGTCAATAGGTCAGATAAAAATGTATAACAGAAATCCCTCAAAGTTGCCGATAGGAAATATGTAAGGGTAATGCAGAAATAAATCCAAAAAATTGGGGAAAAAAAGCATTTTTAAAGCTCCTGTACAACTAAGTGAAAGAAACTTTGTTCATAATCTGATGATACCTTTGGAAGTCCACCGACTCCTAGTGCTATATCAAGAGCAAAAGAACCAGTTGACACTACCGGTACATGCTTCGGAGTCTCAGAGCGACCAAGCCACATGATAGATCCTTTTCCATGTGCAGAAGTAATCTGATCCAGAGCTTGTTGTAGGGCCAAGTCTTTCTTTGACATGTTTTCTTCACTTGAATCACTTCCATCTGATTTTGATTTCTTTCTACCTTCAAGAAGACGGGAATAAGAATTATTATCAATTTAAAATTGACACACAGTTATAAAACTCAAATATACAAATCCAAGTAACAAAGGGCTCTACTTTTTGGTCCTAATTAATTCACAATATCCTACATCTATAAGAACTATCCTGAGTTAACACCTGAAATGGATAAAAGAGAGTAAGAATCCACGGCGTGTTAAATATATGTTTTTAGTAACTTCTAAACCATGTTACACAACATTTTAGTAAAGAAGCAGCGATGTTTTTTGCTTATAACAGATTACCATTTCTCCATTCCAGATTTTAATGGTTCAATCTGCCACTCACAGCATAAAGTGCAAAAACTGAGGAACGACTGAAATTACCTTTGGAGCTTGGACTAATTATAACAAACCCATAAGTATTATTAATCTAATTGCTTTGCACATGAATTACACTAGGTTCCACAGAACAAATTTCAAAACTTATGGTGTATCTTGTTTAGTACATCTAATTTTGCAACATAAATTAATTCCTTCAAAATATTTGTGGTTTTAATCATCAGCTATAGATACATGGGAGAGTAGGGAGCAAAAAGAATTCCTCAGCAACCTCTAGTTGAAAAGCTTAAAACTTGAGATGTGCCCAATAATTCTCGTTTAAAGCCCTGAAAAAAAAAGAGGGAAAACATGTAAGTAAAATTATGGATTACTCTTTTTACCAAAAATTAAAATTATTGATTACGCACAAAAGCCAGATACACAAAAAGAAGATAGAGGAGATTAGTGATGAGTGATGACCCATTGGTGGCCACTGGCCACTATGTTTTTCTCTTCTCTTTTTCCCTTAAAAAAGGCATATATTACTTACAGTACATTAATCTTTCAAAAAGATGCAATTCATAAGAAAACTCATGTTTCAGTACTTCATTTGCTTCGCAGACACAAACAGATGAAAAAAAACAAAGGCTACAGAGTACCAACAAGTAACCCACATCAAATGTGCCCCAGCTGTAGTATAATCGCTCAAGTGAGAAGAAAGTAAGGAAAAGCAGGAACAACGTAAAATGTTATGGATGACGAAATGTGAACCAAAAAATGAAAAACAAAAACAAACAAGTGAATTTCCAGGCATGAAGATATTTTTACTGGGTGTAAATCAACAATATTCAAAAAAAAAAGAAAAAGAAAAAAAGGTGTATGACCGTAGTAGCAGCGTCATGGTNGAAAAAAAAAAAAAGTGTATGACCGTAGTAGCAGCGTCATGGTGGAAAAGAGAGCGCTTGAGAAGAAAAGTGTTCCGAAGCAGCCTCGACATAGAAATATTCTGAATGAACGAAGAAGCTGCAAAATGAGGAGAGACAACAAACACAGTTTACAGAGAGAGACGAGTAGTACAGTGACCAGTGCGAGCTTTTAGGGTTTATGGGTTTTTTCTTTTCCCTCCATTTTGAATTCCCGGGTAAGCGAGGCGCGATTTGCGAGGAGACGGCCTACTGCCTACATACCTCTACTATTTGGTCCCTCTTTTTTCACAGTTTCACCTATTTGGTCCCATTGTTTTTGAAATAGACTATTTAATCCCTCAAAAATTACAAACCCATATTGAAATAGACCTCTCATTTCATAATCAAACAAGTAAAATTGATCATATCTCTCGTTTCAAGTTCGATTGTGATGAATTCAGAGTTACGAGTTACTCTTAACAAGTCTTTTGAACTTAAAATGAGAAACGAGACAAATATGACCAAATTCAATAGTTTGAGACCAAAATGAAACATTTTGCCAACATTTATGACCAATTCGAACATTTTGAAACATAAAGGATCAAAATGAACATTATGACATGCATTTAGGACTAAAATGACCCTTCAACCTAAGTTATTTGACAAAAAGATAAAAAAAAATTCCTAATTCTTAGGCATAAATTAAAATAAATTTATGGGTAAAATACATTTTGGTATCATGTGGTTAGGACCGATTCCACTTTGGTATTCTGAAAGACAAAACTAGACACTCGACTACTCAGGTTTGCTTCGTTAACACTTTGGTATCATATGGTAACGTTCTGTTAACATTTAACGGAAAATGCTGACGTGGTCTAATCTTAGTTGTCGATTTCTACTACATCTTAGCCATTGGTTTCTATTGCATCTTAAATTACTGTTCACTCCCCAACAAGATTTCTTTTCTGCATTTAGGTTCTCTCCCTTTGGTAAAGCGGATCAAGACGCAATACACTATAAGAATTGTGGGAGTTTCCTACAATTTCATTTCAAGGACTAGAGAGTTATTAAACAAAATTGCATAAAGATCATTAGAGTTTTGTTGAATCAAAATCTTCCCTTTCTCATAGAATTTCTCTCAACCAAGTCTTTAATTAATTACATATTGGACTCAAATGTTTATCATCTTTATCCTATTACTTTAACACAAAATGCAGCTCTGTATCTCTATTCTTTGGTTTATCTTCCATTTAATCTCAACAAATTTTTTTAATTTTCAGAATAGCCCTTGGGGCACATTATAATAAGATTGATTTTCTACAAGATGTTATCATAATTAATTTAATTATTTTATTAAATATACTAATTTAAATTTAAGTTAATATTTTATTAATATTATTAAATATACATATTTGACTATTGGTGTTTAAAATGTTATACTTACTAATAACTTTAAGTTAATATTTCATTAAAATAATTATATTTATTGTAATTATGTATTTTAAAGACAAAATACTACACTTTGATCTTCATATTTACTGTCATAACTCATTAAATATTATTTTTTTTCCTAGATCTTTGAAAATTGCACAAAACCCCATCTTCCTCTTATATGCACAATAAATTTCTTTTTGTGGTTCTTTCAAAACTTCTTTCAACAAGGTCCATAACTAATTACATATTTTTCTAAAAAAAATAAAAAAAAAATTACATATTTGTCTAGAAATTTAGTCTTCTTTATCAAATAAGTCCCTAAAACCAACAAATCGACATCCATGGACCTTGATTCAACTATGGTTGTGAATAGGCATGGCACCCGCTCCCTGATCTCTGTTGCCGGGAAATTTTTTACCCTCCCTGAGGTCTACACAAGCGCCCCCGACTCAAGCTCGCTGGACATGCCGAAGACGACGAAAATATTAGAATTCTTGATGGATCAAGTGTTGAGGCAAGGGGCAAAGTTGAGGAGGAGCATCTGGAATTTCATGTGTTTTTGGGTTGAAGCAAACGACACTCAAGGAGAGAGAAGGTTAGGAAATCGTTTCTCAAGTGATCCATTTCTTACGCGGTCAATAATCATCTGCAAAAGAAATGGGTTGATTGTATAAATCTTTTGGTTAGCATCAAGCCTCAAGTGACAATAAATTGTATTTAAAAAGAGATACATATAAGAAAAATTAATTGAGAAATATGGTCAATATACAATACTAGTTTTCTTACCTTTGGTAAATCAGTGAGTCGATTTGAGAACACTAGTTTCAAGCTTTCTCTATAGCATCTTCTTTGTCATCTTCATCCTCTTTGCACACCAAGCCATGGAAGCTAATCATATCGCACTTGGGAAAGTATCTAAAACTATTTTATGACTAAAATATTGTAGCAGCTTTCTCTATTTATAGTGAAATTCAGCACATTGCTAGTTACCTTTGGTAAATCAGTGAGTCGATTTGAGAACACTAGTTCCAAGCTTTCTCTATAGCATCTTCTCTCATCTTCATCCCCTTTGCACACCAAGCTATGGAAGCTAATCATATCGCACTTGGGAAAGTATCTAAAACTATTTCATGACTAAAGATTGTGGTAGGTTTCTCTATTTATAGCGGAAATCAGCACATTGTTTCCTCTATGGTGCCCATGGTTTTTTATGGCCAAGTAATGGTTTCTGGTCCCTGGTTTCTTAGTTGTTTCCAGGTTCAGGTTTTAAGTTTTTGAAAAACTGTGAGCTGGTTAATTATTATTAGGCCAAAATCCTATTTTGGTCCCTATGGTGCCCATGGTTTTTTATGGCTAGGTAATGGTTTCTGGTCTCTGGTTTCTTAGTTGTTTCCAGGTTCAGGTTTTAAGTTTTTGAAAAACTGTGAGCTGGTTAATTATTATTAGGCCAAAATCCTATTTTGGTCCCTCAAGTTTGCTCAAATTTCTGTATTGGCCTCTCAAATTTCTGTATTGGCCTGGGACTTACGAGACCAAAATAAAACAAAAAAATTTTTGAGAGACCAAAACAAAACTTTGAACAAAATTGAGGGACCAAATTAGAACTTTGGCCTTATTACTAAGTCTAAAGTCTGAATATCGTGTTGTGATGCCTACAGAAGAGGTTCATAAATTTTTTTTTTTTTGCATTATAAACAATGTTCATAATTATCCTAAATATTTTTCCAAAGAGGGATTACTTTAATATTAATATATTTTTTTTCCTAAATTTTCTTTCTAATAAGGCCAAAGTGCGAACTTGGTCCCATAACTTTGCTTCAGTTCCTAAATCAGTCCTATAACTTTTTTCATCTCAGATTTGGTCCCATAAGTTTGAAAAAGTTCCCATCGTTAGTCCTATTAGTATTTCCGTCCAATTTTTTCCGTTAATCTTGGTGTGGCATGATGACTAGGATATTGATGTGGCAAAGTGGATTGAAATGGGACCATACTGTAACAAATATTAACATTGTGAATGTATTTTGTGAATTTGACGAAGGACCATGTTTCTTCGTAGAGAAAATAGACAAAGTATTACCAACAATTTCAAGTAATGATTCTGAGCAAGAAGACCGTTCTTCCGATTGCACAAAAAAACTCCAGAATCTTGATACCCAAACCTTGTCGTTACAGTCTAAACCTCCGATTAGTCATCTAATGAGAATTTCTGTTTCAGATCAACAAAATAGCATATTAGAAGGATCTGGTGTTTCTCGAAAAGGAGAAGAACCACAACAACAACATAAAGAACAACTAGAATCACATGAAAAAGAAGGAGAAGGAGCAGAACTGCAAGAAGAAGACAGCTTCGACCAGGAATTCACGGCGACAGCAGCGAATCAACAACAACCGAAAGAGATGTCGATGGTGATGGCGGGGATGGCATATTGCAGGCACGAGGTTCTTCGTCAAATTCACAAAATACATTCACAATGTTAATATTTGTTGCAGTATGGTCCCATTTCAATCCACTTTGCCACATCAATATCCCAGTCATCATGCCACATCAGCATTAACGGAAAAAATTGGACGGATATACTGATAGGACTAACGATGGGAACTTTTTCAAACTTATGGGACCAAATCTGACACGAAAAAAGTTATAGGACTGATTTGAGAACTGAAGCAAAGTTATAGGATCAAATTCGCACTTAGGGCTTCTAATAATAATTGGATTACAATTATGAAAATATTTTCTATTATTTTGGTTATGAAATAAGTTTCCTTTCTATACGTTAAAAGAAAATCTTCACTTACTTTTCTTGAATCATTAACAAAATGCTAATTAATAATGGAAATAGATATTGATTTAATGACTAACTTTTTTTGGCAAAAAATATTTTATTCAAAGCCCCAGGGCAAAACAACGAAGAACAAGCTGATGCTTGCTTGTTACGACTTTGCCCAGGAGATCTAGAAGACCATAATGATGGTTGGTGATCAGCCCAAATATGAACAAGTTATTTGGCCTTCTTTTAATGTGTTTATAATAATAATATATTATAATTAGACCAATTAATATGCTAAAGGCTGCACCAAGGTATAGCGTAATAAAGTGGATAAAATAGGTTAATTAACATTTATTTATTGTACTTTATAAATAGGTGCTACTTAATGGTTTATTTAGTGTTTCAGATATCCAAGTAGGGCCAAACCAAGAGGGAAACATCCAGAACCAATGAGAAGATCACGTTAAACACAAGATATTCTTGTGCCGTTGGATGGGCCACCGGCACAAAGGTGGTAATTCCCGCGACGCACGTATCTGAGAGAAGTACAACGTTAGCACGTAAGCTTCACGTAATTTTAGGTTGAGCCGTCACCTGAGCCAACGGCCCAAGTGAGAAGTCTCGCGACACACGCAACTTAGTGGCTAAAAGATATGCTTTGGATGGCCAGGATGCAAGATATCAAGATATATTCAAGATATTCCGGATATTTCGCTGCGCTTCCGTGTTGGGCCGCCGGCACACGTAACGGCCCAAGTGCAAATCTTTCCCTTGACTTGCGGATCAAACAGACTACTCATGCCTATAAATAGAGCTTGTCATTCTACGCTCAAAGTCACTCAGATCAGTAAAATCATTAGTTTAGAATAGTTAGAGTTCTCTGCCTAGAGCATGAGTAACTAAATAGGTAGATACTTGAGGAACGCCTCAAGGATGTGGCTTGAGTTCAACACGTTTTCATTGTAGAGTCCAGATGTTGATATTGCATTTATGAGGTATTCTCAACTCCTTCATAGGTAATTGTTGAAGTTTTTTATACATTAGATTTATAGATCGGTACTTTATTAGGGATAATTGTTTGTATTCTTAGAGTCTATTTCTTTTACGATTAATAAAGGTTGCTCTTTAAACATGTTATTCAAATGGTTGGTTTACTAAAGAGTGTTCTATCTATCTTAGAAATATAATTAGGATTATTCTTTATTTCTTATATTTGTTTATTTTTCCGATGTGGCAATAATATAGATTGCCCTGAAGAGCCTTGACAAAGTGCTCATAACCCCAGTATTGGTTGAGTGATCGATCTTAATCTTATATTTTCCACCATTGCTTGATTGATTGTGTTTGAGTTTAAATACATCATTTAACTTGGTTAAATAAATGCACATTAATTATCTCTTCTCTATCTTGAACGAACTATGATGGTCCATCTTTAGGGTTTTCTCTCAAGTATTGTTTTCATTCATATTCATATTCGTGACAACTTTTATAACCAAACTTATAAACTACAACCTTCATCACAATTCTCTTAGTCTCATCACATTGAGTTCCGCATCTATATTATATTCTAATAAATATAGTTATACTTGCAAGGCTCGAGTATAATTAAATTTGGCTCGCTTGACACCTTACGACGGGCGTCCGACCAGTTGGTCATATTAGGAAGCTTATGTCTCAAACTCACTTTCGAGGTTGATTTGATGTTATTTGTTGATGGTCCTAACTGGACAGAAAAATAACACGTTAAGAGTAACGTAGAGCTCCAAACTCGTCGCATTTAGACTTGAAATAAGAGAGATATGACCAACTTTACTTGTTTGGCTGTGAAACGAGTAGCCCAATTTGATCTTGTTATGTTCCAATTGGATAGAGAATGTATTTGCTAAAAGAATGACCAACACATAAATTACTACACAATCACAAACTATATACCATGCATTGGTTCTTTTCTTCTTCTTTTTTTGTAGGCTCTACGTACCATCCAACTTTGCCAAGAGATTCTTGGATTCGAAAAATTACAACAAATTTCTCAGAAGGGTTGAGGCAAGGGGCGACGAAGATATTGAGAAATTTGTTGGCGAACATGGAGACGCCAATGTGATTGAGAAGTGGAAGCACATTGAGAGACTAGGTGACTGACCTCGGTTGCCGATTGAATAGTAAGAGGAAGTTCCGAGATCTTCAACATCAATGTTGAGAGAACATAAACGAGAGACCAAAGTGTCCTTGAGAAGTGTCGAAGGAATCGTTGCCGACGATGATCTGGATAGCTTTGGTGGTTGCGTTGATCTCTGTCATGGAGGTTTTGAAGATATCATATTACAACTTACAAAGAGAGGCAAGTCTTGGAAACTTCGAGAATTAAGATTTGAGGCTCAAACAGTACTTTTTCAAATTTTTTATTTCTTTAATATAATATTGGGAATATTAGTTTAGTCTTGAGTAAATATTGTGAAATGGTCCTCAACAAATTGCAAAAAGATCCTTGAGATTCCCGTAATAATGTATGTATTATGTAATGATGCTTATTTGATGAAGACGATTAAGTTTTTGGGTTAAATTGCATTTATGAATTGATAGAAACCCAATGAAAGGATAGCTATACATTTTCTGTATCTCCTCATTTCCCATGGAAGGCTTTCTAGTGTACGAAAGGGCCTACGAGACTTCTGGTGACAATTTGGAAGGCTTGGCATGGTGCCCTCTCGACTGTTTCAAATTTGAACAGACACCATCTTAGATGTGGTGTATGTGTATTGCCCCTTTTGTGGATACTCTGATGACTATATAGATCATATAATCCTTAATTGTAGCTTTTGTAGGGCAGTGTGGTTTGAGCTAGATTTGTCCTTAAAGCCCAATGCTGCCACATTGCAGATAGTTCAAAGGTGACGTAAGTTATGGATTAGATGATGAAAGAGAAATCCAACATTGTTTTATGACAGATGACTTACAGTGCTGGTGGGCATGGACACGATTTGGAGGGTGAGGAATGAAGCAATCCGGACGCGTCACCACGTCTCCCCTGTGAAGGCAATTAAGATGATTATTTGCAGCAGAGATATTTTTCGTTCTATTTTTTAGTAGTGTTTCTTGTATGACTAGCTCTGTAGTGGATTCTGATAATTTTCGTAGTTTAATAGCCTCTACTAGTAATAGTTCGAATAGGGAGGATGTGGGCCCCTCTTTAGTGGGATCCCAACATCCTAGGTTTACTGTGTTATAGTGTTCCGTTTGCTGCCCTATGTTAAGGCTCACCGTTTTTCATTGTATTGCTTTATGATATTATAAAAAGAACGCACAAAAAGAAACTTATTTGGAGATTTTAGGTTCTTTTAATTGGTCACGTGCATCTTACATGACAATTTTCCATTAAATCTTGACGGAATATCACCATAGGGTACCAAAGTGCTAACAGGGCAAACCTCAAGGTAGTTGAGTGTCAAATTTTGTCTTTCAGCGTACCAAAGTAGAACCGATCCTAACCATAGGATACCAAAATGTATTTTATCCTAAATTTATAGTTGATTTTTCTTTCAAATAGTAGGAAAAAAATATTTTTCTCATTGCATATCACTTAGTATAACATGGTTAAAGGGTCATTTTGGTCCTAAATGTTGGAGATTGTGCCCTAGGGCCAATCATTTTGTATGTGTGAACATACTGGTTGACTAATTTATGGATGATAAATTGAGTCGTTATCATATTATTAGCATGTTTACTATGATAACAATCCCTGATTAATTATGTGATAATTAGTCTAAACTGTCCCTGGTCGCTCATTCGAGTGGGAACTTGAAATGAACTAAGACCAGCATGACCTCGTTGTATAGAGATACATGCACTAGATACTTTACGAGAGTCATTGTGCAATAAGTAAAAGGTTACAAGTTGCTGGACCGACCCGGAGAGTCCTGCATGGGTTTAGTCATAAGCTAGCCTCTCCTGTACACCTGTCACGATAGCCTTAGACCTGAGGTCTTGACTATTCCGGCGTTGTAGTTGTCGAACTTTGGCCTAGTCTAACGTTGCCCGTAACAGGGTAGCCATAAGGGCTAGGTACGGGTTTGGTTGATTGCCGTGCTGAGGAATGTGGTTGACCAAGATGGGATTTTGTCCCTCATTAAGATGAGAGATATTTAACTGGGCCCCTCGATGAGTCTGTCCAAGGAATGTGTGGCCACACAAGGATATGGGACTAACTCAGGAAATCGAGAAAGTTGTGGTTTGGATTATGGATGACAATCCCGTGCCTAATCCAGGACCAAAATATCGTGAGACAATAGGAATTATGACAAGGTGGTACTTAGGTTAAGTCGTTAACGTTAAAGCGATAACTCGCGTGTTTTGGGTAGTCGTGATGGCTTGCTAGAGTCCGCTCTCGACTTGTGAGTCATAAAAATGACTTGCTGCCAACTTCACGTGAGGCCTGCTGGGTCACACATGAGCAGGATCAAGATGCCGCACTGGGACACGAATTAGGGTTAATTCGTGAGTCACTTCGGTGACACAATTTAAGACATAGCTAAATGTCTTAGGACATTGAATCTTGTCTTAAATAAATATCTATGAATGTAATATTTAAATTTGTTGGATAAATTTATATATATTTATTGTAAATAGTTTACAATTAAATTCTTGTTTAAAATATTAGGGAATAATAAATTAAATAGATTTCCTAAAAGTTAGGAGATTATTGATTTATTAAATTCACTAATATTTGGGATAACAAGATAATGGGGGTGGCGCCTCTTTTGGTTTAATTTAATTAATGAAAATGTTTTGTTAATTAAATAAAGATAACAAGATTTGAATTTGAATTCAAGATATGATTTTGATTTCAAGATTCAAGTTTGAATTAAAGATATTAGGGTAATATTTTAATTCAATAATGAATTTGAATTCAAGGATTATCTTTTTGAAAAGATTCTGGATTTGAATTAAAGATATTAAAGTAATATTTTAATTCAATAATCTTAAAAAGATAACAAGTAGGATATAATTACCTAAAGAGTTTGGGTTGTTATGGAATTCCTCTTGAAGATGAGGAGGATGGCGCATATCTTTATTTCTTGGGGAGCAAGATTTGATCTTGTGTTTTGAATTTAAAGATATGGGCCAAATCGAATTTCCTAATTAAATTATTAAGGTAATATTTTAATTATAAATTTAAATCCTCATGACTCATTCCAACCAATAGGATTTGAGGAATCAAGATTTGGTTTCAAGATTTGATCTTGTAGGCCAAGATTTCGATTTACCCATTAGGTTTTTGAATTATAATATTAGTGTAATATTATAAATCAAAGATATTAGGAATCCTTATCCAAGATTTGAGAGATTCACTAAATGGTTTAGTGAAACCCAAACTCTAGGAATGAGAAGCTATATAAGCACACATATAGAGGAAGAGAGTGAATAATTTTTTTTTGAGACAAAATTTCGCCTAGTTCTTCCTAGAGAGAGAAGAAAATCGCCAAGCTTGAGTTTTAGAGAGAGAAAGTCGTGTTCTTCTTTTAGAGAGAGAATATTGACATAAACCCTAAAACATCTAGCTTCTTGTGTGTTTCTTGCGCCACCTATCTTGGAATCAAGAACTGTTCTTGGTTCTTCAAGATTCATAGATAACCGTTCCCGTTTTCACTTGGGAAGAAGTGAAGGAGGCTAGCATCTGGGCATCTGCCAAACTGCTCGTGTGGATCACCGGCAGAGGAAGAACACATGGAGTGGGCTTCTCAACTCGCGAATCTATTTGCACCGATTGAATTATGGTAAATTACTAAATTTCTTTCTTTAACTGATATAAATGTTGATAGTGGATCCTGGAAGGAATCATATGGAAGCCAAAAATTTTAATTTACCGTGTTTTCCGCTCCGCCGACCCTATGATTTCCCAACACTAAATGTATGTCCTAATATTCATTTTAGTCCTTTATGTTTCAAATTGGTCCTAAATGTTGGTAAAATGTTTTATTTTGATCCAAAACTATTGAATATGGTCATATTTCTCCCCTTTTAAAGTTCGAATGTGACAAGTTCAAAGCTACGTATTGTTCTCAAAGTGTACTTTTTCTATCGAGTTGGGGTCGTCAGTAAACATGGTCAAATTGGTCCTAAAAGTAGACTACTCATTATACAGTCAAACAAGCAAAATTGATCATATCTCTCTTGTTTCAATTTCGAATGCGAAAAATTCAAAACTGCGTGTTATTTTTAACAAGTCCTTTAAACTTTAAAAGAGAGACGAGAGAAGTATGACCAAACTCAACAATATGGGACCAAAATGAAACATTTTTCCAACATTTAGAACCAATTTGAATATTTTAAAACATAAAGGACCAAAATGAACATGAGGACGTACATTTAGAATCAAAATGACCCTTTGACCTTATAACATATATGAGATAAAAATAGTCAACCTCAAATGTTCATGTTGGAAATAACAGTAAAAATTAGACGGAATCACATTTAGGACTTATAGTAGAACAAATATGAAACTTTGAAGATCAAAACAAAACAAAATTTTTATAAAAATAATATATATAAGAGGCAAAAGGAGAAGAGGAAGAAGAAGAAGAAGAAGTAGAAGAATAGGATAAGAAGAGGAGAAAATATGATCATTCACTTGATAGAGGTACCATGAGCATTTGCATACATCATCTATTTATAGGACTTGTAGCCATTAACCCTAGGTTACAAGTATTAAACATGACATTTAAGTCCTAATCAATTAGGGGTTATACATGATAGAATTCAATTTGGGGGTTTTGGGAGTGCTAAGGACATCCACCATAAAATTGTTTTATGACACTCCCACTTGATGTCCATTAACGAAAAATGTGTCTCATTTAAACCTTACTAAGAAAAACCCAGTGGGACAAAAACCTAGTGAAGGAAAAAGAGTACACCATTATCATTATACTCACATTATAAACTGCCTCATTAAAAACCTTTGTTAGGAAAACCCAGTGAGACAAAACCTTAACAAAGGGAAAAAGAGTACAGCGTGCTCAAACTCTCCCTGATGATTGCATCACTAAACATCTCTTAGTCGTTGTATTCCAACCCAATGCACTGACTTTTCAAAATTGTTGTTGGTAATGACTTCATGAATAAAGCTGACTAATTGTTGCTCGAACGAATTGCTTGAACTTCTTTGTCATATTTCCTTTGAGGATTATACGAGTAAAGAACAAGTTTGATGAAATATGATTACTTCTAGCTCTTTTGATGTATAATACTTTTAGTTGAGCTATACATATGCAGTATTATCTTGAAATAATATAGTTGATACATTTTCCTACAAAGATAAATTACACATCTTCTAACTGTTTTGAGTTAGTATGTAATCTCAATCAAATAAACTCTTGACTTACCTTATGTATTTTTATTATAAAAATAATATTTATTCATATCTAACAATCGTACAACCATTGGGGGTATTCAATGGAAGTGTTTTACTTTGAATAATCTCAATTTTCACTAGTTATGTGCTCGATTTACAAGCTGAGACAAAACTTTGATTTTCTAAACTTTTTCATCTCAAATTCTTTCTTTAAAAAATATACTGTATTTTGGAGCTCTTCAGGAGTTCTCACAATATTTAAATCATCAACATACACATAAATTATCACAGCTTTAAGTTCATGATCCTCATTTATTTTTGTTGCAACATTATATGAAATATTGTTGTCAGCAGTAATATTTTTTGGTTCTACTTTTGACATAACTTATCGAGATCTCTTTATTATCATTCTCATAATAATTCTCAGGTACATGATCCTCCTTTGAGGTTTCAACTTTCATGATTTGTTATGTCTTAGGTCTCTTCTGGAGAATCCACCTCCATAATTTGACCATCTTGATTATTTGCTCATTTTCTCTTTTTAGAGATTTTATCCTTGTAACCAATTGGTCTTTCACGTTTTAATCATGGTTTACTTTCATATGTACTATAATAAATTGTCCTACTAGGACATAAACTCAAATTGGAGCATTTACAACTGCTATATAAGATTTTATAAATCTTTTAAGGTCAGTAAATGCGTCTAGCAACCGATTGGTAATATTTTTCAAATGAATTATCTTTTGAACTTCTAGTTCACATTGCTTTATTCGAGAATCTAAATTAAATAAATACAATAATTCCAATCATTTTTTTTACCAACTGTTCACTTTCTCCCCCCTAATGTTGGAAATATTGATTTATCAGAATGATAATAAGCAAATCTTGCTGTAAATAAATCTCCAATCATTAGTTCAATATACTTTATTATAGAAGGAGATTCATGTATATCCAACATATATTGCTCTCCACATATGAGAATCCATCTTTGTGCGTTGTGGTAGAGTAATTGGAACATAACGCACAACCAAACCTGACTCAGCCAATTATAATTCAGAGAATTTATAATAATTTCTTTTTCTGATGCGTATAAATAGCATCTTACTATGCTGAAACAATGTGTTTTGTTCTCACAAGTATTGGTCTAGCTATCAACTGGAGGATTTAATAAATGATTATACTAGACCATTTTATATATGAACATAACCTTCAGGATGTTCAACTTGTATTCCAATAAACATATAATAGTCATTAAAAAAATTGGGACAAAAACTGACTAGCATTATCAAAATAAATTATCTTAATCGCATAATCTGGAAATTATATTCTTAATCAAATTACTTGCGCAAGTAATCTTCAAAATGCCATATTGCAACTTGATAATAATTACACATGCGACCATATTGTAGATGCATCTATAAAATATTCGAATGGTTAGCATGGTGGGTGAATAAACCCATATATATTACCATATTTATATTCCAGATATTCAAGGGAATCAATCCCAACTTCAACTAGTGATGTTTTCGTAATTATTTTTCTTTGAGAACAAACAACATAAGAGAATTCTTAGATTGGAGAATCTTCTGGTTCTTCAATGGATGGTCATGTGAATTCTCAATAATATTTTTGCATCATTATGAAACCAACATGACCCAACTGGTCATACTAAATAATAATAGTATTGAGAATAGTAAACTTCTGGTTTACCATAACATGCACATCAATTATGCTAATATTTGTGTAGTATAAATCAGAAGGGAAATGTAGGTAACTTTTAATATATATTTCTTACCCATCACAATTATAGTGACATAAACATATTATATTTTTTCATCCATTGTAGTCTTATCAACTCTCAATATGATAGTCATTTTTGGTCGACAAATTTCTCTCAGACTTACTGCATAATAATGCTTTTTATAGCCAACTTTGTTCCTTGTGATAATGATACATGGGCTTTTTCATATCATTTAATCAGTTTTATACTAACACATCATTTGCTTCTTTCTTGATAATAAAAATACATTTTATCTATTAATATAGCATACATTGCAACACTATCTACAAAACATATATCTTCATTCATATTAAATTTACCGTTAATTGAGAAACATATATATTTTTCATTAAAACAAATAATATCATAATCGAGAAAATTAGAATTAAAACATCAGGTAAATATGAGTAAAAACATAATAAATATCATTTACTATTTTTCATGCCATCATGATACTCAAAGCATCAGTAACATCTAAATATATAATGTCAATGAGGCATTAATAGTTATCATTTTTAATTTATAAAAAAATATTTTTTACAATGATACATTTATTACACAATTTAAATTACATAATCAATATTTTCTAAATATAAAATAATATATACTAAAATATATATTTACATCAAATAAAATACCTTATTTAAACTTCATGATTTCCTCACAAATTTAAATTAATTGCTAACATATTATCATTATCATTTCTTAAAAAAAATGCTATATCACTAATTTTATCATTAATGTCACGTATACCAAAAAAAAAATATAGATTCACACATATCTCATAAAATATATAGATATTAACCTTTCGGGCTAATAACTAATATTCAATACAAAATATAATGGGATAAAATAAACAAAAGACAAAAATAAGTTAATAAAGGATTTAGTTCTTCAGGAACTACCTCACATTCTTATGATATAGTTCTTCAAGAACTCAATAAGTTAGTCCTCAATAAGAACTCAATAGATACATAAATTTGTCCTCAAAAGGCTTAGTTATTCAGGAATTATCCTATATACTCCATTGATGTAGCTCTTCAAGAGCTCATCCTCAAATCATAATATTACCATCTTAATTATTTTTACTTTATATACAAATGAATCCTCTTTATGTAGGACTTAATGATGTAACTTATAGACTACTAATTACATTATGAAGGTGGGAGATTATAGGCCTTTATGTACACTAATGGAGGAGAAATTTACACCTTCTTTAAGGGTCATAAAAGAGACATTACACATGAGAAAAAGATGACAAAAGTCATTCATTTTAGCAACTTGTCATATCATCATTATAATCTCTACTGAAGATATATGATGTCAAAATTTTCTCTTATCAATTCACATCACAATTTTGATTTACATCTCATATCAATATGAGAGTACATATGTGTCTCTAAAATACATATATTAACATTAGTCTTTAAGACTATTAATCAACATTCTCACAATTTCAATAGCTATATAATTATCATTGACAATTCTTCAAAAGAATTAGTAATTAGCCTTCGGAGCTAATAATAAACAATCTCTCAAATGAAATGATAAAATAATCAATTGTATAATAATCAACAATATATGAACTATTAGTTTACAAGGCTATTATTAGCCAAATTATTCCTTTCGGCAAATTATCAATATGTGCAACAATCATTCCATGCACTCTATGTGTTGCAAATAATATGACTTCAAGTCATTTAAAATATCTTTAACAATTATAAAATTTCTATTAATAATTTATCAATATATATATTGACTAAGAGCCTTCAGAGCTATTGTCAGGATACTTTCAATAGTCACAATTTTTTATTTTATAAATCTACCAAATGATGATAGTCTAATCAAATGGTGATATGGCTTCGGGTCATATATATGAAACTTTTCAACTTTAAATGTGTATGATAATAATAAACTTATATATAAAATATACAATGAACAAATCTTGAACACAAATAACTTTAAGTAAGAATAAAAGTATCTTACCTCACAAAAGCTTTTTATCTTCAATTGATCATGATAAAAAGAGAACTTGGGGATGATTAACTTGTACGAATAATTAATTATTTATTATTAATTATAATAAAATGTATTAATTATATATGGTCCTCATTAAAATCCCCTTGGGTCTATATATGTTAGTTATTCAAAATATTAAGTGGTGATTGATTAGAATTAATTCTGATTTTATTGAGTAGGGAATATCTCCTTGATGGAAGGAAATAATCTCACTAAATCAGGCAAGAGGGTTCTTGGTCAAATAGTGGTTATCAACCTAATTCCCATCATGAGAATACCACGCTCTTGACCAGAAAACTCTCT
>QANZ01020069.1:153094-176145 GCA_003254925.1 Chamaecrista fasciculata
GGTTGGGTTTTTACAGATCTGCTGGAGGTTAGGGATGACCCTATACTGCGTCGTTTTGATCTTGAATTTTTGTTCCCAGCATCGTCTTTTATTCGGCTGTGTGTTTCTCTTGCTTGCAATTTCTTTTATTGGCATGTTTTATTGGGCTTCATATGTTGGGCTTGCTTGAAGGATGCTTTGGGTGGATATATAATTTACAAAATTATATATCTTATATTATATGGCTCCACCCCTTTCTGGTCGTCCATGTTTAAAATTATAGTCTATGAAATTAAAAATAAGAGAAAATTTACTATTTAGTCTCTCTTTCTTTACTAAGTTAACAATTTAGTCCCTTATTTATTTTACATACATATTTGCGTGCCCGTTAGGGCACGCAAAGCCCCTAGTATATATATATAGTGGCACCATTGAGAGTAGAACACGTGCCTTCATGTTTGAAATTGCAAGGATCTTGTCACTGCATCAACGTTGATATTGCTATGTGTTTTGCTATTCTTGTTTTATTTAACTATTTTTTAATTCTAGATTATATTAATTATTTTATACAGGCTATATTTATTTAAATTTTGTTTAAATAATATTTGATGCTGTATAAATATTTTTGAATATTAATCTATGAATTTATTTTGGTGGTAATAGTTAGAATTAATGAGGTACATATAATTGTTAAAATGTACATTATGGGTGTTCTGTGATTCGCATATTTAAACAAAGAGTAGCCGCAGCATTTTTGTATAAATGTTAAAGTATGCGTTCTTGTTTTGATTTATATCAAATGTAGAAAATCACATATAGATTTAAGAACACCAATTTAGTTGAATATTTAAATGTAATTTATCTTTGCCCACAGGGAGATTGTTATATTTTTATTATTCAACTAGGATGGAGAGATACTGCTTTGTATTTTCTAAGTAGCCTACAGGTATTAGGAAATATAAATGTCATATGTCTTCATCATTTATAGGCAAATTCATATGTATGCTAAATTCTTTGCCCACAGGGAGATTTTTAGTGATACGAAATTTGTAATGAGTATGTTTTACATTGGTAAACATGCATTATGTTATTATTTGTGATTGCCATATTTGTTTGAGTAGCATATAATAATGTTTGAAACTTGAAATGCAGCTTCTTTGAATCTATCTCTTTCACTCGCTAATGCAAGCAATAAAATTGTGTTGGAGGGAAGCAACTATAAGGCCTGGAAGGAGGATGTGCTCCTCCATTTGGGATGCCTTGACATGGATTATGCTCTTCGTTATGATGAGCCACCGGTACCCATTGCTGAAAGCAATCCAGCTGAGAGATCGTTGCATGAACGTTGGGAGCGATCTAATCGCCTCAGCATGATGTTGATTAAGCAACGCATTAAGAGCTGTATTCGTGGGTCCATACCTGATTGTGGGAATGTCAAGGAATACTTGAAGGCCATAGATGAACAGTTTGCTACCTTTGATGATACACTATCAAGCACTTTGATAACCCAATTGTGCTCTATGAAATTGACTGGTACTAGAGGGGTGCATGAACATATCATGAAGATGAGAGATATTGTGGCTCAATTGCAATCCCTTGAGGTAGAAGTAAATAACTCATTTTTGGTGCAGTTAATCCTTGATTCATTACCATCACAATATGGGTCATTTAAGGTCTTCTATAACACACATAAGGAACAATGGATCTTGTCCAAGTGTGTGCAAGAAGAAAACAGGCTCATAATGGAGAGTGGTGGAGTTGTGAGAGGTACACTTCTATCATGTGTGTGTTTTGAATCTCATTCTGTTAGTGTCTGTTCTGACACATGGTGGATTGACACTGGATCTATGATTCATATTGCTAATACCATGCATGGCTTTCTCAACATAAGGAATCCACATCCAAGTGAGCATAAGGTCTTTCCAGGAAATGGAATTGGCTCAAATGTGGAAGCTGTAGGAACCTTTAGGGTTGTTCTGTCTACTGGTGATGTATTGGATCTTGAACAAACATTTTATGTGCCCAGTTTTTCTAGGAATTTGATTTCTGTTTCAAAACTGATATCTTTGGGATATTCTATGAACATTTCTGGTTCAAGTTTTGATTTGCATAAGAATTTCATTCCTGTCGGAAAGATTACTATTGTTGATGGTTTGTTCAAGCTTCATACATGCCCTAATAATCCTAGCTCCTTTGTTACAATGCATGGTAATTCTGGAATGAAAAGATGTGTCATGAATGAGAATTCTGCTAGCCTGTGGCATAGGAGATTGGGACATATCTCCATAGAGAGGGTCAAAAGATTGGTAAAGGATGGGGTTCTTAGATCCTTAGACTTTGCTGACTTTGGCCAATGTGTGGACTGCATTAAAGGCAAGCAGACCAACATGTCACATAAAGGGGCTAGGAGAAGTTCTAGACTATTAGAGATCATACACACTGATATATGCAGCCCTGACTTATGTTCTGATGGTCAAAAATATTTTATTTCCTTTATTGATGATTTCTCACGATACATGTACATCTACTTGCTTTATAATAAAAGTGAGGCACTTGATGCCTTTAAGGTGTATCGCGGAAGTAGAAAAACAATCTGGTAAGCAGATTAAGATAGTGAGATCTGATAGAGGAGGTGAATATTTTGGAAGGTACACTGATAACGGACAAACATCTGGTCCATTTGCTAAGTTCCTTGAAGAGCATGGTATAGTTGCACAATACACCATGTCTGGCTCACCTGATATGAATGATGTAGCTGAAAGGAGGAACCAGACTCTATTGGACATGGTGAGGAGTATGCTTAGCAGCTCCAAACTCCCTATTTCCTTGTGGAAAGATACACTTAAGATAGCAGTGTATATTTTAAACAGGGTTCCAACAAAGGCTGTATCTAAGACACCTTTTGAAATCTGGAAATGTTGGAAACCAAGTTTGAATCATACACGTGTATGGGGTTGTCCTACGGAGGTAAGAGTGTATAATCCCCATGAGAGGAAATTGGACCCTAGGACTATAACTGCATATTTTGTTGGCTATGCAGAAAAGTCAAAGGGATACAAGTTTTACTGTCCATCACATACAACCAGGTTTGTGGAGTCTAGGAATGCCAAATTTCTTGAGAATGACTTGATTAGTGGAGTGATCAATCACATGACTTGGTCAGTGATAATGATCATATCAATGAAACGATCCCAGCTAATCATGGTGGGACATTAGTTATACAAAACACCTATCATGTTGGGGTGAATGTAGAACATAATGAAGTCCCACATCAAGACATTGATCATGCTGGAAATCAAGAGGATCTTCATATTAAAAATGATACCATCCAAGTTGAGGAACCTCATAATGTTGTGGAGGTACCTCAAATAGTGGTAGAAGATGACCTTGGTGAGCAACCTCAACCTCCACAAGAGGTTGAATTGAGAAGATCAATGAAATCAAGAAAGTCAGCAATTCCTGGTGACTTCATTGTGTACATGACAGAGTCAGACATAAGTATTGATGATGATCCCATTACTTTTTCTCAGGCTATAACTGGTGAAAAATCTAAATTCTGGTATGATGCTATGATTGATGAGATGGAATCCATGGCGAGCAACAATGTATGGGACCTTGTAGAATTACCTAGTGATGCTAGAGCAATTGGCTGTAAATGGGTCTTTAAGACCAAAAGAGATTCTCTAGGCAATATTGAGTGCTACAAGGCACGATTAGTTGCCAAGGGTTTCACCCAAAAGGAGGGAATTGACTACATGGAGACTTTCTCTCCTGTATCAAAGAAAGATTCCTTCCGTATCATCATGGCATTGGTTGCTCATTTTGACTTAGAATTACACCAGATGGATGTTAAGACTGCTTTCCTTAATGGTGAACTTGAGGAAGAGGTCTATATGAGACAGCCTAAGGGGTTTATTTCAAGTACTGGTCAAAATCTAGTATGCAAATTGAAGAGGTCTATATATGGGCTCAAGCAGGCTTCACGACAGTGGTATATTAAATTCCATGATGTAATCACATCTTTTGGTTTTGTTGAAAACATTATGGATCATGTATATATCACAAGGTTAGTGGAGCAAGATCATATTCTTGATCTTATATGTGGATGACATACTGCTTGCAGCAAGTGACTTGGGGTTGCTATATGAAGTGAAACAATTTTTGTCTAAGAACTTTGAAATGAAAGATATGGGTGAGACATCATATGTCATTGGGATTAAGATCCATAGAGACAAATCTCAAGGTTTCCTGGGGTTATCAAGAGAAGCCTATATCAATAAAGTTCTTGAACGTTTCAGAATGAAGGATTGTTCACTAAGGCTCCGTTTGGTAGCCATGCAATGTGTTTTACATTGTAAAAGGGCACGGATTCCAAGACTTTCATGTGTTTGGTATGGTTATTTGAGCTATGTAAAGTGGATTACAATGTAAAGGGCTTTACATTACATAGGCCATTTTTCTTTACTTCACATTTCTGATGTAATCCAAGTCTACCTAGGGAATTATGGTAGAATTCCTAATTTGCCCCTCTCACTCCCATCACATCTCCTTCCCAAAATGGTGAACAGCAACGGCGGACGGCGGAAGGCGGCGGCGGAAGGCGGCACCGACCACCGTGGACGGCGGCGCCGACCACCGTGGACCACCGTGGACGGCGTCGCCGACCACCGTGTACGGCGGTTGGCGGAGACGCCGGCCACCGTGTACGGCGGCAGGTGGTCTAGTAGTGTTTGTGGGAAGGGCATTTTTGTCATTTTCTTTCCATATCTATTTTACTTTCCCTCCCCTCCCTTTTTATACCAAACACTTTCAATCTTTACCTACTTTACATTCCCTCAACTACTTTTCCTTTCCCTCACAATCTTTCCATTATAAAACCCTTTCCTTTACATACCCAATCACATACCAAACGGACCCTAAGTGTAGCACCTATTATGAAAGAGGACATATTTATCTTGTTTTCAGTGTCCCGATAATGAGATTGAGAAGAAAGAGATGTAAAATGTTCCCTATGCTTCAGCGATTGGAAGCCTTATGTATGCTCAGGTTTGCACAAAACCTGACATAGCTTTTGCTGTTGGCATGTAGGGAAGATACTAGAGTAATCCAGGAATGGATCACTGAGAGCTGCAAAGAAGGTCATGATGTATCTGCAGGGTACCAAGAAGTATATGCTTACTTATAGGAGGACTGACAACTTGGAAGTCGTTGGTTATTCAGACTCAGATCTGGCAGGGTGTGCTGACACAAAGAAGTCAACATCTGGATACATATTTCTGCTAGCTGAGGGAGCTATATCATGGAAAAGTGTGAAACAAACACTAGTAGCTACCTCTACTATGGAAGTTGAGTTCGTTTCCTGTTTTGAGGCAAGTTCACAAGGGATATGGTTGAAGAATTTCATCACTGGGCTTAAGATTGTTGACTCAATCTCTAGGCCAATAAAGATGTACTGTGATAATATAGTTGCTGTCTTCCTAGCCAAGAATAATAAAAGTGGTAGTCGAAGTAAACACATCAACATTAAGTACTTGGCCTTGAAGGAACGAGTTAAAGCTAATCAAGTGGTCATATAACACATAAGCACTAAAGAGATGCTTGTTGATCCATTGACTAAAGGGATGCATCCAAAGGAATTCATGGATCTTGTACCTCGTTTGGGACTAAAATCATTCTGATTTAGTTGAGGTATGTTTTGAGTGATGATGTTAAATATTGGTTTGTTGTCTCTTTTAGTTGTATACATTCCTGTGAGACAAACAACCATTAAGATTGAACCCGAATAAACATTGATGGTTTATTCATAAAGATAGAGAAGAAGTTGTTCAGTGATGCATGGAAGGTAATATTCACTTTTGGAAGACTTACTGCCATGATCCTAACAATATATTCTGATTAAGGTTTTTTATTTTGAAGAGACTGAATTCAGACCAAGTGGGAGAATGTAGGAATACTTAATTATTTATTATTAATTATAATAAAATGTATTAATTATATATGGTCCTCATTAAAATCCCCTTGGGTCTATATATGTCAGTTATTCAAAATATTAAGTGGTGATTGATTAGAATCAATTCTGATTTTATTGAGTAGGGAATATCTCCTTGATGGAAGGAAATAATCCCACTAAATCAGGCAAGAGGGTTCCTGGTCAAATAGTGGTTATCAACCTAATTCCCATCATGAGAATACCACGCTCTTGACCAGAAAACTCTCTCCCGTAAGAATTCTCTCTTTTGGTTTTTTACACTGACTTTCTTGGTTTTGCAGTGTTCTTTTGCTCTCTCCATTTTGTGATCAAAAAAAACTTTAACTATGGCTGAAGGTATTTATATCTTGTCTCTTTCGCTGTGCTGAAACAATAGAATAATCATGATGTTTGAGTTTATTCTATGTTTCTTGATTTCTTTGTAATAGGAGTCATATAAATGTGTTTATGATTCCGAGTATCTTACATAACTTACTAAAAATTTGATAGAGATTCGTGCTGATAACATATTATAAAAATAATATTATAGAATAGAAGAGAAGATATGAGAAGAAAGAAAAGATGAAGACAAAGTGAGAGATATGATTTTATTGATCAACAACTTATGAGCACATTCAACTATTACATATACCCTCTATTTATAGGGTTACATATGGTAAACTACTACTATGAGAATTAAGCACAATACATCAATTCTATTTAATAGAATAATTTCTCATCAATTGATTGTCATCAATTTGAGGGGTTTTGGGAGTGCTAAGAACATCCATCATAAAATTGTTTTATAACACTCTCCCTTGGATGTCCATTAACAAAAAAAATGCGCCTCATAAGTTGTTGATCAATAAGATCATATCTCTCACTTTGTCTTATTTTTTTCTCTTTTTTCATATCTTCTCTTCTATTATGTAATATTATTTTTATAACAAAAATAATTTAAGGGTAAATTACACTTTGGTACCCTGTGGTTTGACCCTATTTCACTTTGATACCTTGTAGTTTGAAACCTGACACTTTGGTACCCTGAGGTATTCTCCATTAACACTTTGGTACCCTTTGGAGCTATTTTGTAATTTTAACTATAACAAATTTTGCAAAAATTACATATTGACCCCAAAAAGTTTTTATAGTTTCCATTTTAGTCCCTAGATAATATGTATCCAGGGACCTATTTGTAATTTTTTGAAATTTTTTGGGGTCAATATGTAATTTTTGAAAAATTTGTTATGGTTAAAATTACAAAATAGCTCCAAAGGGTACCAAAGTGTTAATGGAGAATACCACAGGGTACCAAAGTGTCAAGTTTCAAACCACAGGGTACCAAAGTGAAATAGAGTCAAACTACAGGGTACCAAAGTGTAATTTACCCATAATTTTATTATCAAAAGAAAACTGAACTCATGGTTTAAACATCAAAATGACTATTTGAGATTTATTTTATTATTACCATTCATGCTCTTAAAATAACGAAATTTATGTTTAAAAGAAAAGTAACTATTTTATATTAGATAAATAAATATTTAATGTTTGTTATGTATAATATCATGATGGTGGATAGAAACATACATTTTATTGTAAAATTGAACGTGTTGTTGTTTATATATATAAAAAAAAACGAGCCCATTGTTTTTGTTGAAAATATTTATATAGCTTATCTTATATTATATGGCTCCACTTCTTTCTGGTCGTCCATATTTTAAAACTATAATCTAATAAATTATTTTAAACAATACACAAAATAATTTAAAATATATATACAAAATAAAAACTATCCCACGTTCTCATCCCATCCCCACATCCCCACATTATATATACAAAATAAACCATCCCACGTAAAACATTTCCCATGTAAAAAATTTATTCCCACCCCACGTCCATGTTACATTGACAAACTTTTGAATTCTACTTTATTTAAAAAAAAAAAAGGCTTCTTTCCCTCCCAATTAGTCAAAATTTCCGATTAGTCCCAATTGTATGAGGTAATTTTAAATTGGTCTTAAATATTTTATTTATTTTAGATGAATCTTATATATTTTTATAATTTCTCAAATTGGTTTCAAACTTACTCATTTATCAATCAATTTAAATGTTATAACGGGCACGCCAAGCCCTAGTAATATAACATTTGAGTGTGTCAAATAAAAGTTTTACATGGTCAAATTTCGAGAAGAGTCAATATTTGTTTTAATCATTATTATTTTATGATATTTATTGATTATTTGAAACTCCCTTTTTATGATAATTTAAAATCAGAGTTGTTACATATCATAAAATCATGATAGTTAATGAGTTTTAAAATATATTTATGAGTAATAAAGTAACTTAATGTGTGATAATTGTCTTTATTAGCTCTAATCTCTATTGCCTTTTATATTGGCATCTTGGTCAGAATGGGAGGTGGTGAGGGACTAATCAGTATCAATTTACTGAATTTCTATCTTCTATTGTTTTGTGACATTGTTGAAACAACAAGAACGGTTCGTTTAATCTTGAGGAGTGCCTCTTCCTAATTTATTGAGAGGTTGCAGAATAACTCTTAAGGACCGTGTCCTTGTGATACGACTCGAACTATTTTGTGTCTTACAATTTTACATATTCCCAACAATTTTTTTCTTGAAACAAAATTATATAATTTGAATATTATTATAGCTATAATCCTTTTTACTTATTTTATTACATATAAATTTAATTGTTTATCTATCTTTTAAAATTATTAAAAGTATAAAATATTAATAATGATGATAAAAGTTAAATTATATATTAATAACTTTTAAGTATTTTTTGTTTTGAATATAATAAAAATAATAACAATATCATCTTTTCTTTTAATATTCTTAAACTTAAAAATAATATCTATAAGTATTTTAATGTATGCGAAATATTTTTATTTTCTATTATTTGTTTATTAATAGAATTTAAAATTTCATTTCAAAGAAGGCAAACATGCACTGAATGTCTGAATCCAAAATGCTACGAAATTAAAATGACGTATGACATACTCACATGAGTATGGTCTAGTAGTTCTTCACTTGTTCCTTTAATCAAGTGGTGGGGGTTCGAATCTCACTTTTGGGTATAGAAATCATTCTGTGGCTAGCACTTTACCATTAAGTGATGGTGTTCAAAGTTCAAACACACACACAGAAAATAAATAAAAAATATTTGTAAAATTTTCAGTTGTTAAAGTAATAAAATTATTTTTAATTTTAAAAATATGATTAATTATAAAAGTACATATTGTATTAAATTCTAAAATAATATAAATCATTTATATTTTTTTTGTATTATATATGTGTCATATATTATAATATATGTTTTGATCAAGGAATCAGAATCATGAAATCATCTATAAGAAAATTAGTTATTGTAGTTATTGTAGATTGTAGATGTTGACATAAGTTTTTTTCTGAAAAAATATAGAAATACTAAAAAGTAGTTGATAATTATTTTGTAATCTATATTTCGAATTAATAGATTAGATGATTAGATCATTTCTTACAATTTTTAATTTATATTATATAATTGATATTCCTAATAAATAACTTTATCAAGGGTAAATTAATCGTTACAGGATGGTTATTAAATTGACAATTCAATTTCATAAAATTTAAATATATAGTTTAATCTCTGAAAAATTAAAACGATATACTCTTTAAATTTTAGAGATTATAATGTATACTATTTAGTCTATGAAAATGGCTAATAAATATATTATTTTAAATTTTTAAGGACTAAACAGTATCTTTCAATGATCAAATTGTCAACTTGATGATTTTTTTAAAAACTAAATTGGTAGTTTACCTTAATATAAATATAGATATACACTGATAAGAATAAATAACAAAAATAAACTAACAATTTAATCTTTTGAAAGATCATTGAATTAACAATACAATCCCTAAAAAATTAAAATATACAATTTAATCCTAAAAAAAATTAAAATAATATACTATGAAAAGGAATTAAAAAATATATCTTTTAATCTTTAAAAGATTAAACAATATATCTTTATCAATCCGGCGACCTTTTCATGTTAGTTTTGTAAAGTTTTGAGTTTTGTCATATTAAACTCCACCGTCTCATTCAATTTTCTTTTCCTTTATTCTTCTTCTCATCAGACATATTATATCTAAGGGAGGATAGTGATTTAGTTGTTTTTCATTTTAAATAAATTAGATCTTTAGTACCTTTAAATTCAATGGTGATTTTTTCTAGATTTATTTTCTATTCTATTATTTCTTTTTTAAAAAATTATTCAAATACTAAATCGACTCATAAATGAACATTTATGTCGAAAACCTTTCGATATACCATTAAATTTATGAAGAAATTTACGACATCTTTATTTGTGAAAAAAATTACATTTCTAATATGCATAAAGTATAGTTGTAAATATTTTGTTAGTAACACCAAGTTCGATGATAATTTTCATTCTGAAGATACTTTTTACATAGGATCAATTACACTTTTATTTTTTTGCCTAGTTCAATATTATTTACAAATTATATTTCATGTATTATTAGATTTATATTCTTTAAACGATGCTAAGTGACATCTGGCTTTTTTATATTTAACCAACGCAAGCAAAGATGGGGTCACTATGCTGCCATCTTTGTAATAGTGTCGGCTTCGCAGTTGGCAGCCAAATTGAAAATTGTAGTAATGAAACAATTAGCTAACCAAAAAATTAAGTCAATATTGATTACTCATAAATCTAACATGTTGAAAGAAAACTTTGATTTTTTTTTTTTGGCCTCAAGAAAACTTGCGATTAACATAATGATAATTACTCAAAAAATCACTTTGTGCTTCTTTTATTTCACTGTCCAACCAACACTAAAATTAACCAAAATATCATACCATACGAATGACTTGACCCCAAAAACAACTGAATAAATTTATGATATTTTGTAATTTGGAGGAAGAATGAATGTAACTATGCTTTTGGAGTTGCAATACTAACAAAAACTAAAACACAATATATATCTATTAAAAGTATCAGAGTTACAAATTTCAGCAATAACAAAGCACAGCATCACTTACTATATCTAACCACATTCTCTCCCAAACGGATCAGAAAAAAAAAGGAGAAAGAGACTCTCAAAACCATTAAGATGATATAAAAGATTGAGAGGATAATGAATAAATAACCATAAAAAACCGATTGACAGTCACCCAATTTTCACCACCATCCATAGATCCCATGAGTCTATGCCAACTCAGCAACCGAAATAGTAACGATGGGTTACTGCTGCTTGCACTCTGGAGGTTGCTCACCCTGCTGACCTCCTACATGTGCTCTTGAACCCTTCTGAAAATATAGAGCAGAGTACTAAATTTGGTGCAAATTCTATAAATCCGGAGAAGCCGAGCAGAACAAAGTATATAATGTTTAAGTTCAATTTTAAGAGTTGTATGATTGTATGATTGTATCGTGTCTGTCTATCATGACTGTTGAACAAGTATCAGACGCAATAAGGCTTGATAAAAGTATTAAAGCTTCATAGCCGAGAATGTAAATAGTTATAACTACATATATCTAGCAGTAATCCTGTGTGTTCGTATGTGACTAATGTACTACTATTTAATCATTGAAGAGATCTCACCTTTTGAGCTGATGACTGCAGGAACATTCAGAAGAATTTGATGCCACCAAGTTGACAAGGGGAGAAAAAATAAATCAATTCATGCTCAAATAGTAAATAAAATTAACCACCAGTTCCAAAAATATGAAGATAACTAACACAGAATACCTTCTTTTTGCTCTTGCTTTCTTCCTCATTGTCGTCGTCATCATCGTCATCGTCTTCATCTTCTTCCTCCTCCTCATCATCATCCTCATCAATGTCGTCATCGTCATCATCCTCTTCATCTTCTAGATCACCAAACTCCTCTCCTTGAATGGCCTCCCCAGTAAACCATGACACAGCATGGGGGATAATCTTGTCTCTTATTGTTGAACTAAACAAGGCAATGATAATGATTCAGGAAAAATGAAATTACCAACTCCTAAAATGGAGGGTAATCAAGAGCCAAAAACTTGTACCAAGACGAGGTGAGCAAATGTGTTAAAACTTATGACACAGCTCAGAAGTAAAATTAACTCACCCAATATCATAATCTTGTTCCATCTGGTTCTGAAGTTCCTCGGCCTGTTGAAGGATTAAGATTGATATAAACAAGGAAAAAACATTCAACTTCATTCACGTCTGTAGATTATCTGATAAAAGCAACATACCAAATCTTCATCAATGTCTTCGTCATCTTCAGGAACTTGTGGTGGGTTAAAAAAATTGAAGAAACTTTCACAATTTTCAGTCTTGGTGATAGGCTTGGCATTCTTTGCACCCTTCTTAGGCTTTTTCTTAAGCAGTTTTTGTGTCAAGCATTTCCCAGGGTACCATTCGATTTCCGTTCTACAAGAAAGGAGCAATAAATCAACCTAGTCAAGAAAAAGTTTACTCCATTTACCATATTCAAAAACTAGTGATAGCAGACAGAGTGAAAGCATCAATGATGGAAAAAAAAAAAAGCCTTACCCAATTGCTTTCTCAAGTATAGGTTCATCTTCATCAATCATATGATATGTTTTGGTCAAGACAGAATTCTTAAAATAAGGATTTGTATCAAAGAAAAAGTCAAGCTTAAATCCTTTAGGATTTTCTATCCTGCTCCACTTAATATCTTTGAGATACTTGAGAGCGCCTTCATCTCGCTCAGAAATCTGATTCACAGAATGGAAAATAATCATAATTGAGTGGACTGAGAAACAAATAAACATTCAAATAAAATGTAAATACTAAACAAAATTAACTAACCTCCTCAGCTAAAACTTCATTGTTCTTCATTGCATTGAGCCAGAAAGCAGGCACACCTTTCTCTACACAAACACATCTAGAATAAGAAACAGAAACACTTTGACAAGAATGAGGTATCCAATGTATATGTTACCTTCTTTATCCTCCTCTGTAGCAGCTGCATTTTCAGTTGCTCCTCCTTCCACTTCAGCAACTCCATTTACAATATCATATCGCTGTATCCATACATTGAACATTAATAGATGAAGATATCAAATATCAAATGTCCCAAATCCCAATACAATTCAGCAACATAAACATGTTAAAATTGGATTACCAAAAATTACCAATTCCTAGCAATATATCCTTAATATTTTAGAAGAGCAGATTATGCTGATTATAACTTATCACATATGAAAACAGCTTACAACATTACAATTCATCATATTCATATTCACAACTAACTTGTACAGAGTACTCGGAATACCTTAGTGTAAAAAGGTTGATACAATTTTTGATATTTCGCTTCAAGAGCTGCCCTCTCCTCGAAAAATTTTGCCTCCAATTCATCATGTTGACTCTGCAAGACAAGAAAATTTCCGTAAGAACTATGGAATTACACATCCATTCCTCATTGTTAGCAAATGATAAAAATGAGTATTCAACATAAAAACCCAAACCCATCTTAACAATAATGTTATAAATAAAGGTATTATAACAGCAGTAAGTTAGCATTATAACAGCAGATTTCGACGGCGAGGACATGCCTGGATTTCTCTAAGAACCTCAACGCGCTTCCGCACATTCGGAGACAGAGACTCTAGAACATCAGCGTGCTGCCCAGCCAAACTCTGTATCTTACTCTGCAAAAGAAAACACTCAAATAAACCAAATCAACACAAATCCAGAAGATAAATTTTTTGATTTCAACATCCTAACTCCCTGTGGTTCTGCCAATGAACCCAAAATGATTCATGAATCAAACAACAATATTCAATCAGCCCCATCCTCCGCCTTTAATTAAAAGCAACAAATTAAACATACAGCAAAATTAAACTGAGTTTCCCAATTGACAGAAATTTCCCCCATTTCCATTTGTTCCCCTTGTAACTAACAACACAGACAAAACAACAGTAAGCAGAGCTAGTAACTGAAAATGAACAAACAGACCTTGAGAGCATTCACCAGGTCAGCTCGATTCTCCTCGTTCAAAGCTTCACACAAAACCAAAAACCCGATGGAAAATCGTATCAGTTTCAACAATAGTAAAAAATAGCGACAACAAACCAAAGATATGATTAATTGTTGAAAAGATGAGAAATGGTGTGTGAGCACTCACCAGAGCTGAGATCCGCCATGGTAAAGTTATCCTTGCCGTTGCTCATAGAGGTTTGCTTGTGGAGGAGGAGACGAATGAGGGAGGCAAAGAGGAAGAAGAAGAAGAAGAAGATATAGCAAAATCGCTAAAACTAAAACCCTAGAGCTCAAGAAAACAAAAGAGTAGTAAAAAGGGTGGCTTCTCTCTCAAATCAAATCCTCGCTCTTTTCTTCTATTTGAAAAACCCAATACTTTGGTCCTTTTTATTTTTTGGAAGATACTTTGGTCCCATTTATTTATAGGGTATCTCATACCTTTTTTTTTCTTTACTTTTTTTTTTTTTTTTTTNGGACCTGAATTACTGTGGTTCGTCAACTTTGGGATTTAAGGCAAGATGTTCTGGTATGTTCTTAATTTTGTTTTGTTTCTTTGCCTCATCATGGTGAAGATTTTCTAGAATTTTTATATGCCACATTAGCTTTCTTTCATTCAAAGACTTTTATGTAACTCATAAGAAAAGCTACCAATTTAGAATGTTTTTAGAAAGTTATACAGTATAATTAATAATGTATAGAAGGAAGTTATGCTAGCAAGTAGCAAATGAGAGAACTTTTGATTTCACTAATTCCTCTTCTGTTTGGTCCATTGCAATCTTCAACCTGATCTTACATTCTTACCTCCATTTCTGAAATCAACATCTGTAGGTTTTGGTTGAACCTGGAACACCTCATGGATCTAATATTATAGCTTAAATGAGATCTCACATATTATGGATGGAAAAAAAAAGGGTAAATTAACTGCTCTTTATATTTTTCTATTTTAGAAAGTCATAGGTGAGGTTATAGTTACTGTTAGTTTATAATTTTTTCCATCTTGTTAGAAATATCGTAAATCTGCCCACGAGACTAATGAAAGTTTGTAAATATTTGATGACTGAGAAATCTGGTGCTTATATCGTTGCTCCTGCAAGTATGTTACATTTTGATTCAACTTCCTCTTCAACATTCCGCCCTCCAAAAACATGAAAAGGGAAACCACATACCCTTTTTCTTGTTCATCCTCCTTGTTTAATCTGATAAAATTTCATGATGCAGTGTCCTCATGATGGTCCTACTATAAAAATAAGATCAGGAATGAGATCATCAGAGAGGACATCTATCGTAGAGAAATTGGTCGAAATACGTTTTAAGTGGTTCGAACATGTACAAAAAAGACTTATGGAAGCCCGTTACGCAGAATTGATCAAATGGTTGAAAATCCTATTATTCAAAGAAGGGGAAGATCTAAAAAAACTATTCAAAAAACTATACAGAAAGATTAATCTATCAATAACCTAACGATTGACATGTACAAGGATAGAACGCGTTAACGTCAATTGATCCATATAGGCAAACTTATCTAGTGAGAAAAAATTTTAGTTATTATTGTTGTAGCGTCCTCATGATGGTCCTTGCCCACTTGTAAAATTTGGAAAATATTGTCAACATCACAACGTGCATACAAGGTTTCTCCTTAACCCATATTCTTATTGTAACTTCCTTGTTGAATGGGTCACGTGATTCCTCTTTCTTTGATATCATAATCATAACAAAATTTGTTTTTGGTTCTAACTTAAACAACTTTATATGTATGTTTTGTCCATTCCTGTCGCTGAGAAAAGAAATAAACAACTTTATATCATTCTATAGCATTCCAAGGGTGAGCCCTTACGAGGATTTGAAGATGAGAAGTTTTCCTTTGTTGCTTTCAGGCGAGGACAGAGACCAAGGCAAGTGTTACTAAATAAGCCTTTCATTTCTCATGCAACTTTGACCGAGGGACATGTACTTACCTGTGGAAAATTATAAACATGTTAGCATTTAGCATATATTTCCTTATTATCTTAGCCTTAATTTGTTCTGCTTATATGGAATTTCTTGGCTGAAATTTCTGATTATTAAAGCTATAACTTTTTATCCCCTTCCCTCAACCAGGGAACCTTGCCTCTTGATGGTGTGAAATTCGAGACTTTGAAGGAGCAGCATGCCAAAAGAAATCCAGAGGACCTAGAGATCGACTATATGGTATTTCTTGCGCCTTTGAATGCTTGTTTTCTGTTAAATCCTTTACAATACAATGTATGAATCTTAGACCAACAAGTGTTAAAGACCAACAAATGTTTGGTGTAGTAGAAAATGAGTTGCACCTCAGGTTGAGGGACCTAGGTTCAAACCTTAGAGTTGACATTGTTAAGAAGGTTTAACTGTTCACTCCCGGCCCAAATGAGATTAATCTTCACCTAGATGGATAAGTGAGAGATACTCGTCGTTTGTAAAAAAAAAAATTAAGTGTTAAAAACTATTGAACAGCCCCAACCAAACAGCTAATGGCAGGTTGGCCTTACAAAATAAGAGCATCTTAAGTATTCTTAACCCTGTCCACCTCCACCTTGGTGGCGGGCCAGAGAAAGTAGCTAGAAATTTTTGTTTTTTCTTTTTAAAAAAGATGAAATTAAGTGTTGATAAAAAAATAAAAATAAAAACCAAATAGTTGATTTAAGTGAATTGACTCATCTGTTATGTAAATTAATAAGTTTGTTTAACTTTTGAGTTCAATCAAGATATTTGGCATAATTAGTGAACGAGATTACACGTCTCCTACGTTCTACGGTATCTGGGTAAGTATTTTGACTATGAAACTGATTCATTTTTTATTTTCATTTGTCTCCCTTCACCATTCCAGAGGACTTGTTGCAATGAATGTTGGTAGATCCACCAAATGGGATGCCTCATAAGGCTCTTTTGATGGTATTGTTGTTACACAGAGCAAGAACCCTACATCGCATCATCATGTCAAGCAATCTATATGGGGTGACCTATGGCCCTTTTAAAAGCAAAAGTAGTGTACCCCTTATTTTTTTTCTTGTCTTTCTCAAATAATGAAACCAGTGTTTAATTCTCTCTCTCTCTCTCTCTCTCTCTCTCTCTCTCTCTCCTTATCTTGGGCTCTTTTTGATTCAGATGTATGAATCCAAAATAAATAGCTAAATAAGAGAACAAGATAAGAATGAGAAAACTAGTGTGGCTAAAACACAAGATTGTTTCAACAGAGGGCCAATTGGCAAGATTGTTAATTGGCATGTTATACATGTCTATTATAATAACACAAATGCAAACTTTTCTTTATTCATAACTTCCCCTTCCTAAATCAATTAACAAAAAGAAAGAAAAGAAACGAAGAGGCGTAAAAAAAAATATAGCTATACACCAGCAAGATCACTAGATCAATTGACAAACATGAAAAACACTATAAAAGCAGTTCTATGATGTCGAGTAACCACCATATCTTATTTTTCCAGGATTTTTCGTATATATGTCTACTTGTTTCCTGTCAACTGTTAATACAATACAAAGTCCCACAACCAACTATAATGTTTTTCATTTTTACTTGGTCAAGAGTTATGAAGAAAATAGCATGAGATGGTGAGAATATGTGAAAGGAGATTAAAGGGACAAAGAGAAGAATGAAGAAAATTGAATTGCACAATTCTTTGTTTTTTAGTGATTTTTCATTTTGATATTACTATAATAAATCCTCTCGAACTGACACTTAATCATCAAGCAATAATCAAGCAATAACTTTACTTTCAGCCTTTGCCAAATAGCATTTATCTGTTATTACTACTTATTGCTGTGAACTTACTGACACTTAATTATCAAGCAATAATTTTGCTTGCAGCCTTTGCCAAATCAAATGTCTTGGGTCCATCTTGAAAACAAATTACCACACTGACTAATGACTATGTTATCTTGAAAAAGGATAACAACACATTTTTATGCGTGAAGAAAACATAATTGACAAGTTCACATTGACTTGCACCCATTCAAAATCTGAGCAACTTAAGAAAGTTGACATCAAGAACTAACTTAGTAACACCTGATTTGAGCTACTTCAAAATTCCACAGCAGGTGTCCATGTACCTTGCACGCTGGGGTGTTTGGTTACATGCCTTGTCCTCAGTTTAATAACTTTTCTTCCTAATGCATTCCTTAGCCTCGTCGCATGTAGAAGTATGTCTTCTGGATCCATGTTTTTCACACATATCACCCTCTGGTTTCTGTTCTCTGCATTTTGTAAGAGAATCTCTAATTAAAACCTGATGGAAGTTTTAGCAATTAAGGTACAACTGTGATTAAGAAATGAAAAGTCTTACTGTAAAAGCCCTTCAGATGTGGATGCTGACCACGGATGAGTTCAGTAACCACCTCTAGTTGAGGATTTTGCTCCTTAAAAGTTGGCAACTGTGACTCCATAAAGGCCCTGTTGCATCGAAAATGGCAATTTTTTCCCTTCAAATCAAGAGGAAAGCAATAAAGACACTATAGAATAATTTTGGACCCAACAAGAGGAAATAGGAAGGACAAAAGGGTTAGAAACAATTTAATAAATTTAAACCTCATGCCTAACTGAATTTTAAGAACTAAAAAGTTACAATTACTCAAAAGTCAAGAATAATAAGACAACTAAAAGATAGTAAGAACCAATTGTGGTTGGCCAAAAATAAAAAGTAAGAACCAATTGTGTCAGTAACAGCACCAGACAAGCAATAAACAGTTGTTTATTGGCGAATTATCCCCAAAATATCTTAAAAAGGTGGATGCTCAATACAGACTTCAATTATTAAAAAAAAAACACTATTGTCAAGTGTTGATAGACAAAGTAGAATAACAGTAAAGACAACCAATAACTATGATGATCAGATGATTCAAATCTCTTACTTGGACAAGTTTCATTTTAGATGAAACTTTGCTTGGACATTAATAGCAACAAAATGAAGCTGAATAATCCCTTCATAAGTCACATAAAGCCCAAACCAAAATACATTAGTTGGTGAGGAAGAAAGATGAGTTTGAAGTCTTTGGTCATTCCAAATTAAGAACTCACAGAAGCAAGGATGCCAAGTCACCAACATCGTCCAGAACAACATAGACAAACAATTGAATGATACAAAAATAGGCTGCTTTTGGTTTGTTGAAAAGCATTTTTTTTATTTTCATCCTCTTTTTTTATTTCTTCAAATCAATTTTCATTTGCATGTTTTCAATATTTAAGACAGTAGTTAGACAAATTAATATCTTTTGTTTTCAAATCAAATTTACCTTCAATGACCATAGATTTTATTTGATTATTTAATTCAACAGTTGTTAAAGATATTCATATGGTTAAAGGGTTTGCCTACAAAAATGCAACTATTCATCTTGAGAAAATGCTGAAAATGCCTTTTAAGTGTCTTCTGTTTTCAGCCTATTTTAAAACAATACTCTCTCTTAAACTATACCAAATGCATTTCAATTGACCAGTCATGTTTTCTGTTTTTATTTCAGAATGAAAACACAAAACAACAAAACCAAACACACCCGTAATATTGGACCTCATTCCACACTTTAAATACCAGATATGACATAGGAGAAACTTTCCCATAAAACTCAGGATTGTTCAATATTTGCAAGTACATTCTTCAACTACAAAGCCATTGAGATAAAACGCAATAAAGGTAATCTGAAATGAACATAGGTCTTCATTTACATACTTGTGATTGATGACTAAATCTGATATAACCACAAGTTCATAAAAGTTCTTGTCCTTTGAATGGAACAAACTGATAATAAGAGTAGAAAAGTGGGATACAGCAGTAGGTGATCAAATTATCAGCAGGTATTAAAATCATCCTTGCAAATAAATTAGCAGAAAATTCTACCAGTAAATAGGCCCTAATTTAAACCAAAAACAGAACAACAAAATAAATCAAAACAAAGCTTAATTGTTCTCAATGTAGAAAGCATTATAGTAAGAATCTAATGAAATATGAATTTGGAAATTGATTAACATACCTTATACCTCTGCTACTTCCACCCCAGTTGCAATAGCTCACAATCAGCTTCTCCAGCTGCCAAACCCCTCTCAGAGCCATCTGATTAATTCAGAAAGAGATTTTTAAGACAAATATAACCGGAAAAAGCATGAGACATGGATTGTTCAATGATCACCTAAACAGGACCAGATTGTTCAATGATTCATAAAAGTGTTCGATTAGGAGTTTGGTCAATTTAACCAGTCAAACCTGATGTTATAATAAATCATAAATATTAATTATTTTAAATATAATGATTAGATTTATAATAATAACAAATATTTATAAATTGATAGTTCAAAGTACAAACTTCAAAGTCTAAAAACAAACTTCAATGTCCAACGGCATTTCTGATGAGTTTGGATTATTTCTTCAACTTGCATATCTTTTAAGTCATTTTGACCCTTCTTTTTCCTCTCATCAATTTCTTTCAAATTTTGTTGCAACTTAAATTGAACCCCATATGGCACTTTCTAACGCCCTATTGCATCTCCCCTTTTTCCAGCAAGACGTTGTTTTACTCTAAGTATTACTCCACCCTTGAATTGTTCTTCATAATACATGCATTTCCAAATTTTTTTCCATTTGGATCAGTCAGCTCAATGCAATAATCCCATGTAGGATATGCTCTTGACCTTACGGATTGGGCAGATGGTACAGACGCAGTTGATTGTTGTTTAGATGATGCCATTGGTACTGTTAATCTATTATTAATTTATCTTTTCTACTTTAAAAGAGGAAGTTGTTTACAAATTTATTTTCTAAAACTGCCCTTGTGATCTTTCTATTTCTACAACTATTTGTAGTTGAAAAGAAGAACTCAAAGGGGACAAAATTGACATTTGCCTCCATTTAGTTATGATAACACAGCCACTTGGGCAACACAAACCCCTTGGGAAATCGTTGTGTCTTTCTCTTTAATTGCTCTAAAACTCAAGTCATAACATTTGGCACCCATAAGGAAAAGTTACATTGTTTCAATCTTTGGTAACCTTTTAAGTTCCAACCAAAAATGACTCCAAGTAGGGCTGACCATATTCACAATCATCACCCATGAAATAGATCACTTCATCAAAATTCATCAGCCTGAATATGTGATTACTTCATCTAAATTTCATAAGAATCATTCTCTCCAGAAATGGAAGAAAGAGTATATGGTGAATTGGTGATAGTATTTTAAATTACACGTGTACCAGAAATTTCTCATCAATTCCAATCCCCTCTAATTTTGAATATCTCCTGAACAGAGAACGACTAAAAGTACACTAATTTATCCATAAGAGAGAACAAATTACAGTACTTAATTCAATTAGATGCAAATTTCTATCATAAAAGAGACTGACAAACGGATTTGTGGAAACGGGCAGCAAGATGTCAATGTCTTCATTCCAATCACAAGATGATACAAGCATTAAGTTAATAATTTATAATTATATATGTGAAGAAAAAGGAACACCACAAAATGCAGACGAATTCACAGATATACGAAGACGAAAATTTGTCAAAAAAGGAAGCAAAACCAGAAAGGAGCAGAAACGACGAAACTAGTCACCCCACCGCTGACGAGCACAAACGACGACGACAAGCGGCGTTTTCCGACTTTTCTCGCGGCGTTTTCTGCTTCACACTCGTTGGTCCTCTCTCACTTGCGGCCTCTCTTCTTTTCTGTCGACGGGGGTTAGGGTTTGGGCCTGAGGAATTATGTGTTTTAGTCTGGATACATTTTATAATTTTGGCCGAAGTCCTATTTTGGTCCCTCAAGTTTATTAAAAGTTTCATTTTAGTCTCTCAAGCATTTCTTGTTCCGATTTGGTTTCTCAATTTTTTAAAAAATTTCACCGTTAGTTCCCATTTAATTTCCATCTACTTTTTTCGTTAAAGAAAAAAGAAAAAATTAATTCTCATCCCTCAAAAAAAAATTTTTGTTTTTAGGTGAAACCGATTAAAACTCTAATTCATTTATTTTGTTTTTAGGTTTTGATATTATTATAAAATGAAAACGATCTTAATGTTTTTTAAACTTTTATGGTAAAGTTATTTTTGGATATGGAACATGTATAGTAGGGAAAAGGGAAAAATGAAAAAAGAAGTTTTTTTTTTTGAAAAATATCATGCTAAATTATATTATAGAAAAGGCAAATAGCACTTACAATTAGTCAGAAAATTCCAATATGATAAAACAAAAGAAGAACAATTTGCAAACATTGTTGAACTAGAATAACAAATTAAAGTACAAATAATCCTATCTGCATGATGAAAGACATCACCAATCTTGATGTTGCTAACAAGATGTTTACCATGAAACTCTCCGCATAACAGAAAAGAAATGTTCGTCCTAAATATAGATGTCATAGAATCTCTCACAAAGAAAAGATTAAAACCAGAAATAGATCTGGATAAATTCACCTCTAGACCAGGGGAACAAAAGATCTGACTTATTCAACAAAAAATCTAAAACAAAAGATGAAAAGTAGAGAGAAATTGCAATTAATACAATCCCTTCCTATAAAACTAAGAATTCAAAAAAAAAAAAAAAGAATTGCGAAAATGTGCAGGAAAATCTGGAGAGAAGATGCAGGCTCCGTTTGGTAGGCTTGAATTAGTGGGTTGCAATGTAAATTGGCTCATAATCCAATAAATTGCAATGTTTGGTACGGTTTCAACGCCAAGGAAATCTCTTTGCAGCGTAAAAGCCTTTGCAGTGAACAGTGTCATTTCTTTTACATTCATATTGGTCCGGCGTTCCATTTGCATCGAAGGAAATGTGGTGAAATGTCCAGATTGCCCCTCCATTTCTTCTCCGATTCTCTCTGCGCCTTCCTCCAATATCCATCTGCTAGACCATTGTTGTTGGTTGTCTCCGTCCACACCATCGTCGTCGGTGTCGTCAGATCTGGAAAGTGGCAAGAAATGGCGTTGACTTCTCTGCCTCTTGTTCGTCTTTGCTTATCGTCTCATCTCCGAAACCATCTACATCGTCTTCATCGTCTTCCGACAGCCATGGATGGAGCATCAAAGCTTTAGGCAGCCATGGATGGAGCTTCGAAGCTCCATCAATGGCATTTAGGATTTTTTTTT